>JACXGM010004976.1:15681-30607 GCA_016801145.1 Umbra pygmaea
TATATATATATATATATATATATATATATATTTTTTTTTTTTTTTATTATAATCGAAGTCATTTAAAATTTAATCGGGAACAGGGATGAATACACAATGCAAATTTATTTCAAAATGTCAGTCTACACAATTATAAATTATAGTAATTAAATCTGGTAATACTGTATATGGACGTGTTGTCATTGACATGCCTGTAAAGCACACAAAGACATGAGTTTATTTAACAATATTTTGGAGTACATTGCTGTGGGTTGTTTGTGGGTTGATCCACCAATACAAAAATTACTGAGCCAGCTTTGACCCAGAACAACTCACTCTTGTTTACATGGAAACCAACTTGGCGCACTGGTAAAACACTATTTTAAATAATTTTACCAGTGAGCAACTTCATATTGACACCACAGATTTTGTTGCTCATTGCAACGGTTTCTTTTAGAGCAGGGGTAGGCAAACATTTTGCTTGAGGGCCACATTGAGCTTTTGAAAACAAGTGAAGTGCTGCATTTTATAGCAATGGGTGAAAAATAGGAAATGTTATTTCATTAAATTACCACCTACACAGTTACATGTATATCATACAGAAAATATTTTTTTTGTTTTGTGACACCCATAGAAATAGAATGATTAGAAATGCAGCCTACTTCCGCATTAAACCGATTTGCGACAAGTCGCGGACTCACTAGAAAATATCTAAATAATCTCGCCTGATAGCTAAATATCACTTTGAGATATCCAATGTGAAAAATAGAGAGTACGACACACTTTACTGCCCCACTGGGCCGTGTTGTCACCGTGACAACTAACAACAGTCACCATTTTGTTGTGTACTAATCAAATGACCAAGCAGCAAATTAGTTCAATGAAGTTTCTACTCATTCCATTTCTATGGTAACACCACTTCCTTGTTTGACTTCTTAGAATTTAATCAGTACTGATTGTTTCAACTCTCTTTAGCATACTCTCGGACACATGCGAATCAAGACAACAGCGCATATGGAAATGAATTTGAATCAAAAACAATTTTTTTTTATATAATGAACCCTTCAAGGTCTAAGGGTGTTAAAGTCTGCCTGGCACCATGTCGGTATTTTGGCTTCTGAATGGGTCATACTTTGTCCTCGAGTGAAGTGCCTTACAGTTTTTGATTCAGTAGACTCTTGACTGAAAGGATAAGTTAAACCCAAACTTGTGTGACAATGATTTTCATGCATGATGTCACAAAGCCCAAAGAAATACTAAAATGTATGTTTAATCTTTTGTTAATTATTGTAAAATTCTAAGCCATGACAAACATCACTGTAAAATCCATAATGGCATGCCACAGGTCTTGAGAACCAGTGTGACAAAGCCTGGGGGACATAAGTAAATAAAACACTCCACGTACAGTAGCCAACAATTATACTATTTCCAATTTTACTATACGTTTTTAAAAACCCAGCACCCCCCCCCCAAAATTAAACCTGTTTTAGTGCAGGTTGATGACCTACCTCCTTGCAGAAATATTATATAATTTTCACTTTCTGTTTTCTGTCTGTAATGTTTTTAGTTAAACAAAATAAAGTTGGTGAAAAGTACCCAGATTTGAGATGCGATATCTCTGGTTGTCATTAACCCACATGGACAATCCACCCGCATTATTTGCAGCGGAGCCCCATCTTTCCAACGATTTCAAGCACTTGTTTCTAGCATGTACGATTCGGGAGATATGTCTCTAGAAATATCTCTCAAGCATCAATCAACTTTGGGTTCTTAATTATTTTAAAATCCCAACACGGGCCAGATCAAAGGACCGGCGGGCCGCATCTGTGGGCCATAGTTTGCCCACCCATTTTAAAGCTTCGAGACAACACTACATGGCTATTTTTAGAAACATCGCACCAACTACTTCTATTGAAAGAGATGGCATTCAATCATTCTACAAGCTGTTGACTTGTAAGACACTGCTCAAGGTAAAAATAGTTTAACATTTTATTGGTACTATAATAACACTGGAATGTTTAACAATGATGGCAATAGCATGTTAACTAGCTTCTCTGGTGAGTCCATTGTTTACATACTAGATGGTTCTGGAAGGAATCTCAGACTTCGACGTCACTGCGTAGTGCGTCCAACACACATCACCAGAAGATCTGAGTTTAGACCTATCTATCAAGAAAGTGTCCCATGTTACCTCCGGAGACCTCACAACAATTCAGATAATCATCTTAAACCATAAAGAAAATGTACCTGCGATGCAAAATTTACATCACAATTCTCTATAATCTATAGTAGAGTAAAAACACCCTATGTTGGCAAGGAGTACTGATGTGGCCAGAGCCCTGTTCACTTGTTAATTGCATTTGGGTGAGGAGCTGGGAAACCGATTGATGAGGGATTTGACGCAATCAAATGCTACAGGGCTCTGCTTGTCACATTCAATCTCAAACTCTTACACAAATTACACACATTACAGCTCTGACATGCACAACAGCAAGAAAGGAAAAATAAGGATGTCTAACCACTGCAGCACTTACATTTTCTAACATCCCAAAAATTGTGTTAGTTCCACAGTGAAACAAAGAAAGTATTTTGTGCTACTAACATGAATGAAGAGCATATATACAAACCTAAACTTTATGTCTATGAGAAGGCCTTCAAGACGAGGTGACTGAATACTGATGCCCAATGTAAACTGCACCCAGTAGCAGTCACCATGGCATTGTAATGTTCATTGTATGACCACTATCGCAACACGGGCCAATTCAAACACTGTCTTCATGACCTTCGGAAATGTTTGCAGAAAGAGGAATTCACAAATAGTCTCAATCCAAATAACTGTTCAGAAGTCACACGCTTTTAGGAAGAGTACCTTCATTTGTATACTACAGATGTGGTCCATCTCACAATGTCAGACCAGTCTACTCACACTGGACCAGAGTTTCCGTTAAGATAATTTTATTAACTTAACGGAAGGTTAAGTTAATACATTGGTTTTGTTGGGCGCCACCACAGCAAAATCAATGCCGCTATGCCTAAGCATTACTTTATTAGACATTAATTGCATTTGCTTGTCACCTGGATAATCTGTCAGGTTATGAAAATGTTCTTAAGGTTTATTGAGCTTGTTGTGCTATTCTTCATGAGCGAGAAACACAGAGCGCAGTGTCTTACTTCAGAATCAGACTTTTTACCCTATAGCTATGCAATTAGCAAAACTAACTACTGCTGTGGCTGGTAAATTATCTTGTGTAGTAGATGAAAAAAATAAATTTACCGGAGAAAGTTAAAAAGTGTGCTACGGAAGTGTTGATTACGATAGGTGAGCAATGCGCACGCACAAGCAAACTAGTTGTATCGAGGTGTATTTACTCTACCGTCAGCTGCTTCCCACTGGAGCAGACAAAGTTGTATTAACACGTTCAAAGTAGCTAACATGGTCAATGTTTTATTATGCAATAATTATTTCAAATAGGATAGAAAATATTTGATTTGTATTGGCCCAAGTAAAAAACTCTACTTGCTGGACCAAAGCTGCTGTTTGCACACCAGAGCTTTTCAACGTAGCTAATATCAGGGTAAGTGAAAATCTTTCCATTATTCTGTTTTTCATTGAAACTACAAAATACACCAGAGTTCGTGCAGTAGTCTAAAAGCTCCCGACTCTGGACCACACGTGAACTGGTAACAATGGTTCGAACCCCAGCTCAGCCACAGTCTCTGCCCTTCCTCTCCGTCTCCCCCTACAGTACATGCTTGTCTCCCTAGCCTCTGCTTCCTACGTACTCTCAATAATAATAAAAATTTAAGTCACCCCAACCTCAAAAAAGGATCTTAAAGGAATATGTTTGGGCTTTTCTCAGGGTTTGCACAGGAACCAATCCAGTAACATTCTTTGTTAGAATTATCTTACAAGATTTTATATTGTTGACTTGATATGGTTCGAAATATTGATTTAAAATTCAAAATGACTGAGTATGGCAACTATGGAAGTAAATCTACATGTTGTGACCGTAAAACAATTACTATTAGCAAAACTAATTTAACCCTTTAATAATTTCACCCACCAACAACAAACGTGAAAGCCAAGTCAAACATTGCATTCACGGTGGGGAAAGATGGCAACAGCTGAGTTGAATTTTAGTCCCGAGAAAAAGCAGCACTTTGTGTGGCAGTACTTTGGACTTGAAACCAAACATGTGCGTCAAAATAAGGTAGGCCTAGTGTACAAAGAAGCCTTGAAAAACAGAGACATTAACATTTTGTTTGACACATTGCATTTACTTGTCACTTAGATAATGTTGTTATGATGCTGTTCTGATTTGAGCTTGTTGTGCCTGCATGCGTGAGGAACACAGCACGCAGTCACCTCTCAAGCTTGGTTCACACCAGGCACTGCAAACTTTATGCATTCTAATCTCCCGGATCTGGCAAAATGTGGATGCGGCACAGAGGGTATGTTGTAAGAGAATTTTTGCGACTTGTGCTGTGTTTGCCGTACAGTATCAGAACCAGAAGATAATGTACCACTGATGAAGAGCTCATATGTAGATTTCACCTATGGGTTAATGGGATTGCAAGAAAAGCTTTGACAGCTCAGTAGTAGAGTGTTTTTGTGACACAACCTAATAAAAAATAAAATGAGTAGTGCAACTATGAACTTAAATCTGCATGTTGTGACAAGAAATCTGACAATATGAAAATGACATTATTGCAAAATACGTTTTTATACAAAAAAGGGGTTACTACAACTTACCAACTGAACAACTACAACATTTATTTTAGAAGAGCTTGTTCTACAGTGTTGAGAGTAAACAGGGTTCAAACAGTGCCAACCAAGGAAAGTTGTTATAATGATACAGAACACATATTAGATTTGCAATCTAATGTACATTTGCATATTTGAAATGCATGTACCGGTAATATGTATCATGTGGTAATTCTCCATCACGTTTTAAATCTATTACACAGTAAATCATTTTAACAATTTAAATCGCAACATCTGCCAGAAAAATTGCAATTAGATATGATTTATTCCCTAAATCATTGAGCCCTGATTTGTAGTTATGTTGTGCGAGGAAACAGAGCGCACTGTCCTGGTTCCAGTCAATGCGGTCACGGCTAGACGTGATGCAGCTCATGTCAAAGTGACATTGCAATTTGGAGTCAGACTTATAGGCTGGTCACCTGAGAGCAGTAGTGAGTTTTTTCGCACTGGGGCAACCAAGCATGGCAGTTTTATTACCATGTTCTAGATAATTATTGTGGCCAGAGGTTTCTCAATTGACTAGGATAGTAACATAACAGAATAATATGAATTGAGGGTGCTTGTACTCACACCAACGTAGCTGATATCAGCGTGAATAAAGCACTTGGCATTATTATATTTTTCACTGAAACTAAGACATATACCCCTAATAAAACCGTCCTTTGGAAATTTCTATCATAATAGGATCCTATTGAGTTTAAAACTGTTAAGACGGTATCCTATAGGAATCTATTTGTGCTTTATTATAGTATCCATATAGGTATCAATCCAGTATGTCTTCTCATTGATATGGTTCCAAGTGAAGATTAGAAAATCCAAAATACCTAAATAGGGCAACCATGAAGTTAAATCTGCAAGTTTTGAAAAGACAACAAACAATATAAAAACTACATTAGGGCTGCAACGATTCTTAGACATATTCATATAATCTAATAAATAAAATGTCGACTTCCGTTTTGGCCGTCGGCTATTCATTTACATAATATTTATCCAATATGCCTAACATTAAGTATCCTTGTCCACTATTGCAGCTGTCTGAGAACAGCGATCTAATTCCCTACCAGTAGGTGACAGTCATTGGTCATTGTCAGCCACCTGTAAGTGAACTAGCTAGTTAAAAACATGTTAACGTCCGCAGGCAGCAGAAGGCCCAAAAGTATCAAAGGTGTGGGAGTATTTTACAGAAAAATAGCAATGACAGCCAGTGCCAGTCTGATGCCGTAGTATTGTAATTAGCTTTGATCACAATTGAAGGAGCTACAATACTAGCCTATCTTCATCAGTTAGGTGCAGAAGACATCCTGACAGAAAGGTTATATTCATCAAAACAATAAAAGTTCAGCAAAATCACATTACTCATAAGCAAAGTGATGTGTATAATATCTACAAGAGAGCCAGCCTGACCCCTGAGCATGTCAATATGCTTACGTTCATGCACTACAATATTGGATTTCTGTAATTGTTGATGTTCAGTTGAGATACTGAATAAAAATGTGTTCTTCTTAACTGAAGTATATTTGGTTATTATTCATACTTGGTTATTATGCCACGTATGTATTCTGAGGAATCTTTGTAAACACATTTCATTACAAAAAGGGGTTAATAAGATGTATCCACTGAGCAACTATGAAATTTGTTTTAGCTTTAGTGTCAAGAGTAAACAGGGTTCAGATGAGCGTGCCAACCTAGGAAAGTTGTTATACTCGCACACAGTACATCTTAGGTTAGCATTCTAATGTACATATAATTATGTACATTTATTATTTGAAATGTATGTATGTAATACACTACCCAACAAAAATTCCCCCCACAGCAACAAAATATACCAGAGGAAACACTGCACTCGACAGCAGGACAACAATCCAAAACATAGAATCTGCATTCAGAGAAAATCTCTAGAGATTTTCCAAAAGGACAATGTGTTAGCCACAAGAAGATTCATATGGAGTTTCAGTCAGTTTCTATTGATTACATGACTGTGACAGAAAGTGAGCTTTGCGGTTGAGAAGTGACTTAACAAGATCACCCCGTAACCCACCCCGAATCTTAGGGGTGTCCGTTAGCCAGTCATCTCACGCTGGCCCGGCCCCACACACACTGCACCACCGCAGCTGGACCATCTCAGGCATACCCAACTGTGAGTGGATGGTTTATGATCTTGGGTTCCTGATGTTCTGGAAGGGAGTGTTAATGACTCCAACTCAAATTTTCCCTAAAATACAGAGGAGAAGGGGAAACTTTCGCAGGACTTTACAGTCTATCTGCTGGATTTCGCCTCTCGTTGAGCTCGAAGCATTGGGCATTCCAACTTGGTTCGCCAGCAATGTCTTGTCTCTGGTTGACATCAAAACATGGACTAAAACAAATGTAACAAACCGAAACGACAGATTAAAGTGAAAATTGGGAGAATATTTATAAAATGTCAGCCTCCACCTCAAGTTATATAAGGAACCTAATTAACAACACCATGTAATGGAGGATGAACCAAAAACTGCATGACAAAATGCATTACACAATGGAAAAGGAAAATCCTATAGGAAACTGCAGCACAGCAGTAATGCACATATTTTTCATTTCAGAGAGAGGGAAAACTAACAGGCTTGAGACACAAAGCCTGGAAACATATTGGTTTGTATTCAGCTGCTCAACATCATGCAATGTGATACTTTAAGTATTTACAAAATGCCAAAAATGGCATACATGATTCCTTTATTTACTTTGACTGCCATCTCAATAAATGTTTACATTAAGTATTACACCAGAGAAAATATTTCTTATTACACCTTTTACACCGCTAACTAACTCTTAGAGGGCAGACTTCCTTTGAAGGAAACTACATGCATTTACAATCACACAAATCAAGCAATCAGAGGCCAGAGCACCGTTGAGGCATCGTCTCCACACAATTACAACTCCCTAATTCTATTAGTATTCTACATGGAGAGGCAGAGCACAAACGCAGCCATAACTTTTCCCTTCTAACAGCTGAGCGATCAGAGCACTGAAGCGAGTCAAGCGCTCATAAAATGTGTATCGCAGACCGTCTCCAGTGCAGACTCGGTGTAATGGGGGAAACAGAGGAGGGAGCCAGCGACCCTGCTGATCTGGGTCTGCTCTAGCCTGCGCAGACAGCAGACTCCAGTCTGTCCCCCCGTTTGGCTTTCACCCTCATTTGCACAGAACATAGGAGCAGAAATCAATAGCCCACTGGAGGGCCGCCACAGAAGAGGGAACCCAGTAGCATGGGATCGCACTCAGAGACACTGGTAACACCAAAGTCTGTCTGGGTCACAGTGACTCTCTGTGTAACATCCTGTCTAACACGGAGCGCGGGCTGCAAAACGGCCGGGCTGCACTCATTCTGATATGCTTCGTCTGCACAAGGCTTATGATTATTAAAGGCTCAAGGATTTCGACTAAAAATAACGCACCGACAGAGGCGGCCACTGTCCTAAAAAGCAGTGAGCAAACAGGGTGAAAAAGGAAAAGCGGTGACCTCCCCCCCACACAACACCTCCAGCCCTGCCAGGTGCGACATTTACCCGGACAGAACACTAAAAGCTCAAACTTACTGGCACGTCAGCGCTCAGGCACACGCGGTCAGGAGCGCCGGCGTTGCAGCCGATGGGTCCTTAAAAAGATTGCTGCTTCGTCTCTGGAGTCTGCCAAGTCCCGCCCCCTCCCCGTCTCCAATACGGTCCCTCCTTCTGTCACTCCCTCCCCTCTCTCTCCCCCCCGCCCTCTCTAACACAAGCACATTCATACACACAGGGACACAACCAACCGGCCGCCCGCGTACGGCATCACCCACCCCGCCGTCTTAGGCTAGTTTTCAGACAGAGCCACCTACACGATCGCGTCTGAGCCCCAGACGCCTGCTCAGACTTGAAGCTCTGCGTCTCTGTGCATGGCGCTGTCTGGTAATGACAGAGTGTGTAACCTGATCCTCAGCAGGCCAGCCAGCCAGGGTGCTCGATCTCCGAGCGGGGCAAAGTCTTCCCTTCACCCTTGTCTCTCTGTACAGTTTCAGCCTATACCGCCTGCGGTTTCTGACAGACTAATTACTGTGCACAGAGAAGTGATCGCAGAGGACGATTTCCCCCCCTTTCTCCTCTCTTTCTCTCTGAAATGCTTGGGCCTCTATGTGCAAATTATACACTTTACGGCACTCTGAAAGAGCAGCTGCAGAACGGATCTTCTGAGGAGGGGCCAGGATATCTGTTCAGACAGAAGTGGATCTCATATCATGTAATGTGGAAATAATGACTTGGGTAATATTTAATGGCAAGAATTAGCAATGATATGTTCCCAAATTCTAACAATTTACATTACTGTAGGACAGGTTAAAAACTATTGATATAATGCCACATTAGAGCACTTAAGATGTTTGACAGAATGTAAACATCAGAAAATAGACCATGGACAATTGCTTTAGGTAAACCATCTACAATCAACATACTGTACTCTACAGATAAGTAGTTGTAATTAATTGCTGAAGTAACACATAGGTTTGAAAAAAACTACAACACGGGAAACGTGGTAATATCCAGAATCAATAAGGCAAGACATTACAACAGTATTTAACATAATTCCTGTACTAACTAGGTAACTATAAAAGTATGTCAACATGATATGTTCATGAAGACAGAAAAGGAGTGGCACAAGATTGAGTAGTAAACTACTCTACTAGAGTATCCAAAACACTCACTACCGTATCACCGGCCCAAAGCACAATGATCTCAGTCAGGACAGACCACTGGAGAAAGACAGCTTATCAGGACGTTATGGGTGAGTGAGCAGGCATGACCAGGTCAGAGCCTTCACCTCAGCTGAATAGAGCCTGGGAGTCAGGCGCGACTGTTGGGTCTGATCCACGTCTCCAGACTGACTGACGTCCTGCTATCTGACTGCTATCAGCAGACTGAGTCAATGAGCTCGCCACGGCGCCAAACAATGGCAGCCTGACCTAAGAGGAGAGGATTGAGCTAAACTAGCGAGACACATTCTGTATCAACAAGCACTGACCCAGCTTCAGTACTGGGTGGTAGGAACCAGCTGAGCTTTGCTCTACAATACTAAACACCTTTCTTCAAAGCAAAGTCTATCAATCATTGAGGTTTTTTCTCCCGTTCTCTCGAGTCTCCCATTGTTGCATACAGGTTAGAGCTCCAGTTTCCCTCCAATGTTTACGCCAAACATAGAAATATCCTTTGTGTATTCTGATACGTCAACTAGTGTCTCACAAGTAAATTCACCCACCAATACACACATCATTCACATGGTTAATTATGTCAACAGTAGAGCCGTCGATCATCCCCGGGCAATAAAAAGACACAATCTTCAAGAATTAAGCCAGACAACCAGTGAGGTACATCTGCCCAGACATTTCCTGATGATCTCACATAGGCCTCACGGTACTCTGATTAGTCATTTCAGACACCAGAGCATTTCGATGACATCCTCAACATCCAGACTTTGGACTCATTTGATCATGCAGGCTAACATTGTATGCTTTACGATGCACTGGTGAGACACCGATGCCGCCTATGGGATGTAGAGAAATTAGTCCTTTCATTTACTAGATTCCAAGGGCCAACTGATATTCAGATTGACATTTACAGAAAAATTGATGGTTTCAGAGTTTCTTTTTAATTATTATAACTATGACAAACATTTGAATGAATATCAACAGATTAAATCACGACTGTTTTGAAATAATTGAGGCAAAAATTCAAATGCACAACTCTTCTTTCCTTGCATCTTCACTCCATGAATATTCATATAAAAAAGCCTTTAAATGACTCAAAATTCCTAGAACATAGAGACATTTTGGATCATGATAAGGTTATTTTAAATACATACCAATTATGTTAAGTTGTAGCTTAAGGGTAGCCAGTGGTCTAAAGTAATTAAGTGTACTGTCTGAAAGAGGTGACCTGTGAACTGCCAGATAGTGATCAATGCATGCTCCAATGTAGTTAAATATTTAGTGTCTTCGCCCTCTCTGGCTACATTGTGATGCTTATTGCTCAGCGTGGGATTGATGGAAGCACACGATCAAGAAAGAGTGATGCTCGCAACCCTGTCTACATGACAAAGGCACACTAACAAAGTGACAACTGGGTGCAATTTTACGCCCACGAGTGACTGTACCTTTACAACAACTTTTTTTCTGTGGCCAGTATTAGAAATATACCGATATCCGGCTTGATTTTCATGAAATTATATGTGTTTGCTTGGCCATTGTGTCTATTTTGAAATTCCCTTCTTTTGAAAACAATAGCAAAAATCTATACATTTTTTGATTGTTTTTACCCTTCTCCGTGAAAGAAAAGAAAAAGAGCCTAAATAATGTGTCCATTTGTAACAGAAGTTATCTGGTAGACAGACTTGAACGTGCCACTGACTTTTCAAGCCGCCAGTAGGCTGGCCAATGTGTAGAGTCCCCGCAAGTCTAAATAAGCATACCCGTGTTACATGTAGACGTATTTTATAATAATAGAAATCTATTTTAAAATCAATAAAAACAACATCTTACCTTGCATATGCTACGCGGATCAAGTGCTTTGAGGACGCAGAGACACAACGTAATGTGCTTACTGCACAAGCAAGCTAGCCTACTCTGCCATCTCCCAAAAAATCCTCGACAATAATAGCCTATTTGTTTTCATGCCTTCAAAAGCAAAACTCCGGTTTCAGCCGACATTGCCCTTCTTCGACGGTCAACAAGCTTACAATTCAGCCAACGTGCATAATCCAAAGTCATGCAAAGTTGCGATCAGTAGAACTTCTCTGGCGTTCCATAAGCTTTCGTGTTTTCACTCGATATTCCTACGGAGCTACGCTACGGTAAACTCCAGGAGGAAGTAGCACTGCAACTCACTGTAATTAGAGGACCATTACAACATCATTTCCTCTGCGCATATTCCCACAGCAGCCACCTGGGGAGGCGGTCACCTATGGTATTTGAATTTGAAATGTAGACATTTGAAATTCAATCATGAAAATATAACGGACAATGATAAAATATAGTATTCCTGCGATCTAATTCAAGAACAAAATAGCCCCCTAGAATAGACTAGTAGTAGCTACTGTACTCATAAAAAATACGAAGCCAACATTACATGGCAGTCAGAAAAGTAGCCTACGTAATCAGAATAATTTGAGCAGTGTCCGTACGGTGCACGCATAAATTGGGCTTTCAAGCCTATGTGGATTATATTCATACTGGACAACAATCCATTCATATTGTAATTATCAAGAATGTAATTGCCCTTATTTAAAATAATAGATAAGCATGTGATTATGACTATTGTATGGTAAAAGAGAAATATGTATCCGCAACTTATATATTTATATAATTTCGTAATATTCATAGATCTTACAAAAACTTGGCTATGGAAATGGCGATATTGTGGTAAAACAAAAATCCATGCATTGTTGTACTTCTCTGACTTACATATAAAATATAATTTACCTAGTCTTGGCACCTCTTGTTTAAGAAGTGCAGAAGAGTGAAATTTGAATAAAATAATTTTTAATAAATTAAAAGTGTAATTGTTGTCCACCAACTGATTGAGAAGATTTACTGTACATTGCACTTTGTAATAAAAGTTGGTGAAGATTTAGATTAAAAAAATGAAGGATACAAATTATTATATTAATATATAATTTCTATTTAATACAAACTATGGCTTAAAGACCATACTCCAAAGCATGTCAGATGTCATTCTGATTCTTTCATGCTTCTCACTCAGGAAGTTATAAATATCCTAAAGTGTGGTAAGGAATGCACGTTCTGACTTTCTACCTAAGGTGAGCTTAAAGGCAACCAAACCACCACAAGGAGTCAGTAGAGCAGCGGCAGGGGCTTATTGGGACAAATAGGTTAGATCACTGGGTCCTCCTGACCAAGTGTCAAGGTGTCCATGAGCAAGACAACTAACCCCAGCTGCTCCTGACGAGCTGGCTGGCACCTTGCATGGCTGACAGTTGTCGGTGTATGAATGAATGAATGAATGAATACGTGAATGTGAGGCACTGTAAAGCTCCTTGAGTGCCCATTGGTAAGTAAAATGCTATATAAATGCAGTCCATTTACCATGTATAACGGGTCAATATAATCAGAGAGCTATATGCCTTATCTTGCTTCAGTAGGTACAGATTAAACAATAATTTGTCAACAAAAATTTAGAAATGAAGTGCATCTATCACACAATATTCATGAACTGAAAAGATGCATGCTAACTAGCCAGCAGGTGTTTAAGGGTCTGGATTGTAATTTTAAGAAATCGCAAACTGATACGTTTTTTTTATTTTACAGTTAATGTTACTATTATCTGATGGAATTCAAAATACTAATTATTAAGATCACCACAAGTGGAGGGTCCCCATGACATAGTGGGCTAAGTTGTTGCATTGCAGGACAGTCTACATCATAATAGTCAGTGGTTCGAGCCTGACTATGGGTTCTCTGACTTTCTCTAGACCTTCTGCAGGAGGCAGCGCAAATTGGCATAGCACTGCCCGGGATTGGGGTTAGATAAATCAGATTACCAGATTGGGCGCCTGTAAATTCAATTGCGGAAATATAGTTGGTGAATGTAATCATCCTATGCATGATATGACTAAAGTCTTACCTGTTGGATGAGCAGTGCGAAAAGAATCGGCAGCTCAGCGACATGTAGTTGGATGAACAATGTGCGTGCCCTTCGTCATCCCACAGATCTGTCTAAGGAGTTGCGGAGCTGCCGACAAGGCAGAATTAGTGGGAATTGGTAGGGGAAGAAAATGAATAAAAGAAATGAAAAGACAAATTCTCCAGAAGTATCATGCTGTTGTGTGACTGTCCGCCAACTGTTCCTACAGACACTGTAGTCTTATAATTTGTGCTAGTAACTAATAGCATTCCCTCTGGCAATATGGTAAGCGACCCTGGCCACAATGTCATTCTACATTTTATATTCCATTGCTTATTGATGCAAAAAACTGTAACTGTTAAATGTACATAAATACATAATGTTACATAGTCACTTTAAAAAAACTCTAACGCACCTTGATCTAACATACCTTGTTACTCTGTGGTCACTGCTTACTGTTTCCATATACATAATATATATAGTGCTCGCTCTCTAGTCCCCTTTATTTAACATATTTTTTATTGATAGTGATGGTATTAATTTTCTTTTCCTTTTGCACATCCTTTTGTTTTTATTATTATTTGTATTACAGCATTGTTGGAGATGAAACCAGGTCACAAGATTTTCATTGTATATGCAATAATACATGTGGTCTCTATCTGACAAATAATCTTGAAACTTGAAATGTTTCCCTGGAATGGAATGGCTGTCATACATGCAGAGTTGCGGATTTCATAACAATTTGCAGTGGTCTATATTTTTTTTCAGAGCAGTGTACATCATTGATTTAAATTAATAGCACTTAATGTAACATATCAGATAAGATCTTATGGATACTTAGAAGCATATTATGCATATGTGACTCACAAAGGGGGGTGGGGGGCCAGTGATTTTATCAGGGGGGCTGTTGACCGACTGGCCACCCTTTGGCAGCGCCACTGGCAACAACACAGCTAATTGTGAAGTACTGACTTTATCGCTGCACTGGAATATCCAATATAAAACTACTTTTTGTACCTATGTTACATTATGATGTGCCTAATCACTGCACATCAAATGTTTACCAGTTGAAGAATTGTTGCTACTTGGCCAACAAACCTTACCTTCTATAATGACTCGCATTCAGGAGTAAGGTAGAAAATTATTTAATAAATAATTCTGTATTTTCCACAAGGGAGTATATGCACAATACAAGAGAACAGGCAGACTCAGGTATTTTCTGGAGAATATTCAGGCAGGCGGGGTTCGGTACACAGACGGGTCCACTTTCCACAGAATCACAATCCAATCAAAACCTTCAGGCAGGCAAGGGTTCAATACACTGTATAACTCAGGCAGAAGTACAAAGACAAAATCCACAAGTGTAAAATGGGAGGCAAGGCAGAGGTCAAAAAACATCAAAGGCAAAATACAGAATAGAGTGCTTAGTAAGTCAGGGAATGAGCAATACCTCGCAATGACAAACGACAAGGGGCAGGAGTATAAACAGGATGCAAATAAGCAACAGGTGGAATGAATACGGGCTGATTGGAATCTAACAAGA
>JACXGM010004977.1:0-36336 GCA_016801145.1 Umbra pygmaea
AAACCTTTCTTTATAGTAAACTCTGTGTACACAAACAATGTTCTCAATGCTCAAGTGCATGTGTGATACTGGTGATACTTCAAGCAAAGTTTCATGTTGTATCGAGCCTTCTTAGTGTTTTAAAAATAGCGATTTTGATGCTATCATATTATTGCCCCTATCACTCCCGTTCAGAAGGCATTTTGACCGAAACCAAAAACACGGAATATCTTAATTATGCTTTTAAACTAAAGTTTGAGTTGGGTACATTATAAAAAAGACCTTAGGTTCCATTTTGGTGAGAGTTACGCTTTAACATGTGTTTGATTGAAATAGCTTTTGATTTCAGTATACATAACCTCCTAATGCTACAAATTCAACAAATGACCATTTTCAGTTCTTTACAACCTATAAAATATTTTGAAACTCTGTTGTGCATAATTACTTGGAACAGTGCATTTGTGTTTTTTATTTTTGAAAAAAATACTGTTTACATTGGGTGGTTTGTTCAATTAAATTCGACTTATACCCTAACGGTTGGTGACTTAAATTATACTGACTGTCATTTGCATCGACTATTTAGGTCATAAAATAAAAATAAAATTATAATAGTAAAATATAATTTGCATAATAATTTGGAACGCGGTGTATACTATTAAAGAAATATTTACAAAGTTTTAACCAATTAAACATTTGATGAAGAAGCTTGGAAAACATGGAAGTTAGGTTCTCCAGTCAGTGCCCCTGATGAAAGCATTGCCTTAGATGGAGTTGGTCCCAGGGCGCTGTAAATTGCTGCTAACTGCTACCTTGAGGGATGGGTGAAATGTAGAAAATAAATGTATGTGTATGTGGCAATAAGGTACTTTTACCCAAGAGGACCCACATGTATTTTGCCCCCACAAATAGTGGAAAGGAATATTTCATAGGTAAAAACATCTCTCCAAGGATCACATCTGGAGAAATGCAGAAGTTGGTTAAATCTTGGGGTCTCCAACACTAGCGGTATGCTTAAGTTTAGGGACCGTCAATAAATTACATATCTCAAAGTAATTACAGTTTTTTAAAACTGCTTCAGCACAAAATCTTTATATGTCACACAATTTTTGAAACCTGTCACTCAAAGGCCAGAGCCACACACTAGTCTGCAGAACTATAAGCTAATTCTCCAATTTCCAATTTCATAAAACACTTTTTGCAAAACACTGCACACAATTCTCTACTCATGGCACAAAAATCAAACAGCAATAAACTTGAATGCCTTTGCCAAACACAACCAACCAAAATGCTACACTCATTCACCAGTGTCTCACACACACTTCTCACATGTACACACAAATTGCTGAACTGATCACTAACCAATCACTGCTTTGGTTTTGGCTCATAAATAGACTGCACAGGTCAGATTACATGTTTCGAACAATAGATGCAGACACTGCAGGGAGAGCGAGGGGACGAGAATGAGGACAAGAAATAGCAGGTAGATGATGATTGCAAAGAAGATGTGGATGGACAGTTGTCTCTGGTGAGATTAGGGCTACGTTAATTGATCATGTTATCAACCGCGGGATAACCATGAGAGAGGCTGGACTGAGAGTCCAGCCCAACTTGAGTCGATTTACAGTGGCATCCATAAATCAAACCTTTAGAAATGAGAACAGGTATGAAACTATCTAATGGAAACTTCAGCATTACTGTATAGTACTGTATTACATAAACATTTGAAGCTTTAATCCACCCGTTTACTGCACTGCATTGTAGGAGTGGATGGCAACAGTACTGTATTTCAACAATCTGTCAAACTTCTGTACTATACTGCACACACTGTTTTTGAATCTTCTACTACAGAGTGAAAAGGCAAAGACATGGTGAAGGACAAGGGCACATGTTTACACAGGAACAAGAGATTGCAATTGTGATTATGGTTTTAACCAACAATGCCATCAAGCTTAGGGAGATCACATAATGAATGATGCAGCAGTGTTCCGCAACATTGATGTGGTTCGCCTGTCGACATGGCAACGCATCCTCCAGCGGCACAGAATGACAGTGAAACAAGTGTACCATTTGAGGGAAACTCTGAAAACCTCAAAGACAGCACTTCCAATACTTCAACATGGGGATACAGATTATTGGACTGTGCCATGTATACTGATCTGGTTATTCCCTTGTCTGTCACAGAGAATATTGGAGATGGATGCTCATGCAATTCTCCATTAATATATTTACGTCAATGAGGTTGGCTTCAACATCACCAAAACCAGGCACAGGGGAAGGAATGTAATTGGACAGAGGGTCATCATCAATGTCCCTGGACAGCCTGGGGGAAATGTGACGATTTATTATTATCATTATTACTATTACTATTATTACTATTGTCATTCCTATTTTAAAATTCTATATTGTTGTAATTCTTGTTTTTAAGCCCACTGCATAGAATCACCGAGCCATGTCAATAAGAATTTCTCTGCATAGGATGATGTATGTTGTTCAATGCATATGATAAAAAACAACTTTGACTTTGACTTTAATGTGTGCTACCATCACGCACAACGGTGTCCTCCACCACCATGCCACACTTGGTCCTTATACACTGCCCATATGCTTACTTTTCTGGACGCAACTCACAATCTGATTGTTCCAGATCATTATCCAGATCCAGAGGGACCAGATTTCTGGTAATATTAGACAATGTATGTTTTCACTGAGATGTTCTGGTCCAAAACTGGTTTGCCACACATCCAGGGTTCACAGTTGTGTACCTCCCCCCATATTTAACTTTTTTGAAACCTATTAAGGAATTATTCTCTATGTGGTGCTGGAAAGTTTATGATTGTTGGACCCATGACTGCATGTCACTTCTTCAGGCAACGGAGGAGGCATGTGGGGACATAGCTGCCTCTGTCCAAGGTTGGATGCGCAACTAGGAGATTCTTTCCTCGCTGTTTAGCATGAGAGAATATTGCGTGTGATGTAGACACACCAGACCCAGCCTGGAGGAGGGGTTAACCAAACCACTAAACAAAATGTCTTTCCTATACAACTTCTACTTTTGTTTTACATATGTTTATGGTTTCTATACAAATTCACAAATGGCATATGGTTTTGTCTTCGTATTCTGTACTATGGTAATTAGTGTTTTGGAAAAATAAATACTGACACTCTATTTCACAATCGCATTGGTGTTTACTCTGTTTCAACCCATCAACACAGTTAATTTAATTAAAGCATTGTATGGAACTTTACATTTAAGCTTATGAATGCCAGAAGAGCGTTCGATTTTTGAACAACAGTGTGTACAGTACATGGTATATCCAGATGTGTATTTATTTGACCAAAGTATATGCCATTTGGGACAAGAACTAGCTCTGAGGTGCCAATCATTTGTTTAACATTAAAAAATAATAATAATAAAAGGATTGTTCTGCAATTGAAACATCGTGGAGAGAGCAAACATTTTTATTGCAACTCATTTTAGAACATTGCAAGAATGACAGTAATGTTGGACACTATTGTATTTCCATATGGCCTAATTTTGAACAAAGCCAACCACCAACCAAGCAACATTATAGAGAACACATTAAAAACGTGTTGATGCAGGGTTACTTGGATACGACAATAAACCTACTGGTCAAATTAAAGTCTCACACCGATTCCTGCTGATCATGACAACACCGGGTTTAAAAGGGCAACTGACTCATACTGTAGGCTACTCATAAGCTGAAGATTAATAATAATTCTACAAGCACATCCTCACCCACACTGTCATATAATAGGGGAATTGAGAGAGCAGGTGGAGAAATTGGGAGATTATTGGAATGTCGCTGTCATTATGGGAGGCTGGGTGTGTTGTCTGGTAGGCACAGGGTTAGAGGAAGATATGTTGTATTATATCTGCCTAACCTGTCGGTTAACAAATGGGAGGCACAAGGAATGGGAGGAGGCAACGGTGGCCATTTTCTCTCGATCCTGAAGTTCTCACCGAATCAGTGCGGACACGTAATACACCTGTCGTTAAACTGAATGAGTTGACTAATACGTTAAAGCGACTGCTCAGAATAATGTGTTAATAATTGTTCTGTATCACAGGCCTACCAATAGGACATAAACATGAAAAAGGGAAGTTTGAATTTTTTAGGTCGAAAGAACCAGTCTCTTTTTGACACAAATATTAAAGTCCAGGAGATGGGTAAGTGTTTATTTTTTAAATTGAACAACTAAGTGATAGTGTAAATCTTTAATATATCAGGCACTCAACATTGTTTTTCTCACGACTGTCAAGAACTTTGCAAATAGTGACAAATGATTGAAATGAAGAATGCTAAATAAAAATAAATCTTACACAAAGCTAGAATAACGCAAATGTATAGTAAAAATCAATCGGGGGAGGATTTGGTGTTCTAGCGGTGATAAACCTAATCTTACCTGAGATAGTCACGAGTTCATGACCGTGCAGGTATGGAATGTGAAGAGTATGATCACATTTCACATAATATTTGTTATAACTAATAATTACATATCTGTCATTTTTATTGTTTTTGCTTTGTAGCTATGGTGTTATAAGTAGCAAGGTAAAATGTATTAAAACAAATGCTGTTAAACCAATCCCTAGAAAACCGATCCGAATTAGTCATATAAGTAGCCAATGATACCTTAATTAAACTTCTAAGTGTGTTTAGCAGACAGACGCGCTTGTCAATTGGTATGTATTTTGTAATGTGAGTACATATCATACACGCGTTTCTCTGTACATTATGAAGTATGGGACTAACTTTTAAGTTCTAAAAACTTTACTTAAAGTATATAGGCTACAGACGAGATCATGGCATGAATATGGCATATGTAAAGCTTACAAGGGTTGAAGTGACAAATGTTAAAGAATTTGATATTTTCCTAAGTTGTGGAGGTGCGCAATATATATATGGCAAGGGCTATGAAATCTGATAGGGAAATGTATTTGCATGTGCAAGGGGGGAAATACGGTGTTTAAAGTTATATACTATAGTAATTTAAGGGCTCGTTTTCATATATCAGATGCTATTCATATTAGTATTACGTCAGTACTTGACGTGAAACGGACTGCAGAGCATGACGTCTGACTACAGTATTTCAATGACAACTGTCATTGCATTTCTCCCATTAGATATTTGACTGCGACATTCCTGACATTGGAATGACTGACACAGCTGTAAAAAGTCTAAGTACTTTAGTTTTACGAACAGCCCTATTTAACATGTGTTTATTAGAAGTGTTTCCTTTAACTCGCATGTCGAAGCTTGTTACAAAGCAAACCTGATAAATACACCATCTCCGTGGGCAGGGGCGTCGAACTGGGGGTAAAACCAGTACTGATTACCAGGGCCCAAAAGGGAGAGAGGGCCCTTGAAAAGTCTGGAATATATTACGGTTGAGGAACATGGGGGCCCATCAGGACTGCCTATGCATAGGGCCCAGGATCTTGTGCTACACCGCTGTCCGTGGGACTATATTGATCATATGGTAATGGTTTAGGACTATTAATGTACTGAATGCTTTTCCTTTGACAATTTCAAACAAACTCACACCTGCCAGAAAACCATATCTAGAATATCGTGAAGTTGTTACTGTACATACAGTTGACCGACAAAAATAAAGTGAAACCGCCACAACCCTATAGGTTCTAATGGTAAATAGGGTTCATTTCTACAATGTAGTAGTTTGCTGTCAAATATCGAACTTTAGATTTAAGCAGTGAGTTGTGTTTAATTCTCTCTTTAGACAATGTTGAGCTGGTTTTGGATTCATCGGCCATTTCTGAATCAGGCACCGCCAAAGTCAAATCCAGACCCACTGTCAAGCACTTCACAGTAAGTTCCAATAACATACCATTGCATGATAGGTGGAAATATCAAGAGCTATCAAATCTATATCTAAAATCTTAACTTCAGGAAAGAACTTGGACTATACTACAGTGTACTTGATTATAGTCCCAAAGTCAAGTAAATGTATTTAGTTGCAAAATCAAGTAAATGTATTGAACTTATTTGAAAATACATACATTTGTCCAAGATTTTCACAACACATGAATTTGTATTTTCCTTAAACTTTCTGAAAAGGCAATGTGGGAATGTACCTCTGTATGTGTGAATTTGTCTACCATCCTGTGCACCCATTAGCAGATGTCTCCTGATGTGGTTTAAGAATGTTTATGAACAAAAAATTTAAGATTTTAATTACAATTTAGCTATTAGGAGCCAAATCTAGAACTTGGAAAAACTTATCAAAAGGGTGCTGAGTTTGTTGTAGTGTTGTAAATTCCAAAACACCTGATCACCTTGGTGGTTTTGAGTTCCGGCTCGGCCAACTGTCTGCCCTACGTCTTTGTCCCCCCCACATATCCATGTCCCTACTCTCTGCTTCACACTGTCCTGTAATTATATTAATAAAAATCCCCCCTACCCAATGCAATTTTGCAAATAATTTAATGCAATTTATAGGGCCTTATTTGGAGAACTGACAGAAAGTCTGCTTTCCTGATGAAAAACAATCCTGTAACCATTGAAATTTCTCTAGGAATCAGATACATCTATTAATCTGAAAGCATACTTTTGTAACTGGCAGGGATCACTTGCACAGGCTATTCACACGTGTAAACAGGGAAGAACCTAAGTTTAATTGCAGGTGAGGTAGTCATTTAACGAAGCTACATGTCATGTTGAGCCACGCCTCTTCAGTCAAGTGTTTGTCCTCAGAAATTCACTCGTATTTACATAAAGGGGCTCATGCATACATACTCCAGTAACTAGAACAATTTTGAGTCTTCTTTCCTATTTGACCTTGACTTAATGTGTTGTCCAATTAGTAGTAGATACAGAAAATGTTTTTGTCTTACATAGTTATTAAGTTGTAGGGGTTTAGGGAGTGTTCTATGTATCTCACTGCGGCTTCGGTATGTTTTACATGCGGCACACCCAGAAGCATAGAGGCTCAACTGCTCTGACTAAATGCTCTGACTAAATGCTCTGACTTTCACCAGTGAGTCATTGAAAAGGAAAGAAACAGAATGTTTGTCTGCATCAGAATCAGCATCTAATGCTGCACCCTTGGTTTCAGGAGAAATGTTCATGCCTTTGCAATGAGATGCATATCTCTATGAATAGTCTGCAATCATGACATATTTAAAGCATTGCATAAGGCAAATGTTCTGTTAATGTTACATATAGTAATTTACTATATATAAACATAGTGTAACTACCTTTCTTGAGAAAAGACCACATCAGAAAAGCTAGTGATTTTACTAGTAAATGAAAGGACCCAGAGTTGACATAGTGTGAATTCGGTTGTGCCCTTGAACAAGGCATTTAATCCTAATTACTGCTTTAATTTGCTTTACAAAAAGGTTTCTGATAAATGACAAAAAAATATGATTTAAGTAATTCGGCAAAACATAACTTTCCTATAGCTCAGTGTTTACGCATCCACTGTCTAAACGTTTGGGTAATTCATGTAGCATGTGAATATTCTAAACATCTGGTTATGATATATCAGATCGAGGAGAATAACTTAATTTCAATTTACAGCTAAATAGGTGAACCTGACTTTAAATGGAAGGGCATATTCATTCTATCTTTGGGAGTTATGTTGTGTCAACACAGTGGTGTTTGGGCTGACAACGGCCAGTCACACAGGCAGGTCGCAACATGACTTCATATCACTTTTTCTTAAGTCAGTCATCCCGATTTAAAAATTTTACATGAAGGGATGGGAGTGTTTCCTTGATCACACCACACCCTGCCTGAAATGAATCCCAAAACTGGGCTATGACACTTCAGCTAGGGTTTAGCAGTGGGTTAGAGACAGAATACAATGGACTGTATTGTAAAAACAATGTGTGGTAATTGATTGGCCGTTGAGACTTTCAAAGGTTCTGTAGCCTCAGTTTAGATTTTGCCATTATGGAATAAGACACCAACTGATGGTAGACTTTGACTAGGATTAGGCCTAGAGGCATTTTACTTTTATTTAAAAGCCCCTACAATTGAATTTGACCTAAGACTGTCTATATTAATTGATGTGATGTCTACTGTAAAATGGCATAATTTATAATTTGATAAACCAACTTGGGTAAGGGACAGTGGATCGATCTCCCCAATACTGATGAAACACAGGCAATTGGATAATGCCATAGAGATTTGCATTAATTAGTGTTTAATGGGGCTTTAAACAGCAAAGACATTGCACATGTTTATAGCTCTTGAGTGGTTGATCTGAGATTGATGATATTTGGCACACATGCTAAGAAATCATTGTAACAAGCATGCTAACCTGTTTTCGTTGGATCACTAATTGAAATCGTTGTATGGAAAACAGGTTGGATCACTGCAAGACAGTGGTGTCTAGAAGAAATTCCTGCTTTGCCTTGGTAAACTAGAGCATGGGAGTGATACTCGTGCTTTTTAAACCTTTTCTCTGACACTCACTTCCTCTTACTGTGGCATTTTAAGATGGACAGGAACCAATGACAAAATCAGAAAAATGTAAACAGTTTACTTTCATCCTACCTGTCAGATAAAAAAATGTAATTAAATGCATTTCTATATGCAATATCAGTAAAATCCTTTACATCGAATAACAAAAATTAAATATCTGCAAGGGTTTGAAAAAAACTCAAATTCCTATATTATCCCGTTAATGATCATTTAAAAAACGGTGTTTAGTGCCGGTATATGGTACCTTAATAGATATAGGAACCAAATTACTTTTCCGTTGCTCACTGCTGAACTAGCTGACGAAAGGGTAACATGTCTAATGAACTACAGTCTGATAGTTTTTGTCCATTTTCCCCACAGTCCTCATTTGACAGTGTGCAAGGTTTCGCCGTCCCAACACCAACAGTCCCTGTCCTTCACACTTTCAATGGACCAAAGATCAATGGAGCTGGTGAGTGTCTCGCAAAACTCTGTTCTGTATTTACCAGTTAAATAGTTTATAATTTTCTGTGGATTTAACTGCCCTTAGTGTTGGTTTTATACCAATCCAGTTTATTGATTATAATTTAAAGCAAATTCTTAACCACAATTTATTCTCAAACCAAACTTAACCTATTTTAAAAATAACTTAAATCTCTTAAAAACAGGTTAATGTTTGTCTAAGGTCTTGCACAAAAGCACCAGACATATAATACCCACAGCCATTCAAAAATATGTCAGTATAGCAGGACAGTTATAATTTAATCATAATCAGGCCTACAACAACTACATGTAAAATAAATTATTTCAATTAATAAAGTATCTGGATTGTCTCTGACAGTATCTCCTTCTTTTTTTAGTAAATGCTGATCGGCTGTCCATTGGCTCAGCTAAATCTGTTCCTAATTTACTGGGAGGGGAGATGTTTATTCCACCTCCCCCTTCAATGGCCCCTCCTCCCCCTCCTCAAGTGGTCATCCGCCCCCCAACAGAGTTCTTGGGTAATCTGGAGTCAATTCAGCCTCCCCCCATGACCCCTCCAAAACCTCCGTCAAAACCCCAATCCACGGCACTGCCTAAAGAGGAAAGTGTTTATTCCACCCTAAAACCTCCGTCAATGCAGCCCCCAAAGCCCCCGTCAACATCATCCAGTTCCTCTAGTTCTCGTTTTCCAATTTCTCAACCCCCACCAACCACAGTTCCCCACTTTGCAGAACCCCCAAAATTTGCCCCCCCACTGCCCCCCACAGACCTGAGGCAAGCTGCTCTGAAGGCCCTGAAGACACCACCTGCCAAGCCAGTCAGGATGTCCTCCATCCCCAGCCTGGATGAACCCCCCCACATTCCAGTCCCAGCTCCCCCTGGTAAAAATATGACACCCTCTAGCTTCAACCCCCAGAACACAGCAAAGATCTACAGTGTTCCCAATACCAGCAACCAGGGTAAACAGGTGGACAATGAAAATAGGTCCAGGCAGATCCTACCTTTACATGATCCTGAGTCTGTTGACATCCCTGTCCAGGTCAACGGACAAGCCCCCTCTGCGACATTGCCAGTTAAGCCAGCCCGGAGTAAAAGCATGGATACGCAGATAGACATAAAGGAAAACCTGCAGGATGCCATTTCAGGCCAAGCCAGCCTACCTAAGAAAAGGGAGGAAGTGAGAGTAGAGCCTTTATCATTCTCCACAGAGCAGCATGCGAACGCACCCTCGCCAACCCCCCCTAAAGAGTCACCCAAGCTTCAGAATGTACGTAGTGCCCCTGTACCCACAGAGGCTAGCCAGATCAAGCATGTAGAGGCTCCAGCCCAGATTCGCAACTACAGTCCTTTGCTGGACCGTAAACTACGCCACCTGAGGGCTGGTGAGGTCACAGGGACTAGGGATGGTCCAGCTGCTTCCCCATTGGCTCTTCTCCAGGCAGCTAAAGAACGAGATAAGCACAGGTCTGCTATGCCACACGAAAACAACATGAACAGTAATGAGCCATCAGCCGGCATCCAGCACACTGAATCCAAACCCAACTCTTTCACGGTTGTCCCCACATCTACCTCCTTTACCTCACAGGATAAATCATGGTCTGGGGCGTCATTAGATCCCAGGTCGGTGATCCAAGCCCCAACAAAACCCTCTGCTGAGTCAGTGGTGAGTCAGGGGGTCCCAACTACCTCCAGTTATCGCTCCATGGATAAGCAAAACGGACAGCAGAGTTTCCTTTCACCTTCTAGCATTGTCAGGAAAGAACCGAACAGCGAGGACCAATGCATGCCATTACTCCCTCCACCTCCCGAATTCGATGACTTCCATCATGACTCTCCCCCTAGCTCTCATCCACCTGACCCTCCAATGAAGAAGGTCCTGCCCCAAACCTTCAGCCTTGCCCTCTCAGTCCCGCCCCCTCCTCCCAGCTCTGCAGTTTCTGACAAATCTCCACCTCCTCCTCCTCCTCCACCAACCGTAAAACCCAAATATCCAAGCCCTCCCAAAGTCCCGCCTCCTGTCATGGAGGTCAAACCAAAGCTGCCTGTTCAGACCAAACCCAAGCCGCCTCCCACCCAGGTCCCCTCCTCGCTGTCAGCCAGCCAGGCAACACTCCTGAGCATTCTGCAGAAGAAGATGTTAGAGATGGACAACAAAATGGAAAACAAAAGGTCTCCCATGAAGGAAACAGACACTGATGACTGGGGGTCTCCCTTGTCTGACGAGGAGACCAAGGTCACTGTTGGTCCTAGAGTCACCCAAAAGTTCCCTGTTATCAAGAGCACCAACCCAGTTGCCAAAACACAAGGCCTTGACATGAAGGAACTGGAGAATAAAATGTCAATGAAAGCACAGAGTTTGTCAGCCTCATCAAAGTCTCTCACAAGGTAAGCTTTCCAATCTCTTCTCTTCACGTTCAACTACTATCTCTGTTAGAAGAAGCAGGAGAGATGATTCTGTGTAGTGTTGTCAACTTTGGGTCTGTATTTTTGTCTCAATGTGTATCTTTCAAGTGAAAAAAAAGGCAAACGGAAGCAGACTGTCTACACATGTTGTATGTTCATAATACTTTCACTTGAAACAACATGGGGTCACAGGTGGTATACTTCAGAACATGAGCAGTTTCTTCCCTTCTCCATACACTTCTTTTCCCATCATATAGGTAGAAGTGGACCTTTGAACTTGAGTTTTTTAGATGTTTTTGCAAACTCTAAATTAGAGAGGAGCAATCGATAATTTTAGAGCATATACATAAAAAAATATATTCCAGGCATAAATAAACACAGTTGCTGCTGGCAAAAGCAGGATTGAAAGCTGGCAAATAGTTGCAGATTGCGTTAAATGCATCAGTTACAAGGCTCATCAATATCACTGTCCCGTCATTCAGACTTTTGATTACAAATGTGTATTCCGCTCCAAGCAGGATTTGGGGTAGCAAGCTAACTTCAGGTTTAACCCTGGGTTTTCAGTGTCACAACAGTCGTTCACCTGTTACCGGGCTACATCGACATGGTAACTTATGCTGCACACCTAACCTGCGCCAGAGCAGGTTGAGGTCAAGTTAACCCATCACCATCTTAGTAAATCCCGTGGAACTCAGTGCGTAGGTAGTAGAGGGTTCCTAAGAAAATCAATAAGAGAGGCTGATGGCTGTCTCTTATGAGTATCTTTATGAAATTACATTTTCAGCGGCGGGACTGACATATATTTGTCAGCTTCTTGAGCTGCGTGTTGCCAGTGCGACACATTGAAGTTGTGTTTGTTTGCTTCAGGTAGATTCATATATGCTATAGTTGTATGTTGCTTGGATAGATTTCCTGCTCTCAACTTCAAACTTTCTCCTCGCATTCATTCTGCTTCTTCGCACTTGCAAATGTTTTCACTGATTTTGTCTGTGCTCTCGGATTGTTTGTGTTACAATAGACCTCAACAGTCCCGCCCCTCGTCCAAGAGAGCTTGGGTTCCGGAAGTAAATTTCCCATTCATTTCTCCCATTGACTTCTGGAGAAATCTGTATATAAAGAGTTTTAGACCATGCCTTAGGCTAACCAGCTACGATGTGACTCATAAGCATACGAAATATCCATTTGAAAGAAAAAATGAACTGAAAATCCCAAATAAGTCAAGGTTCAAGACTGTGTACATATTTTACATGGGAACTACTCATCCCATAAACCATTGCGAGTGTTATCTTTCCGCCTTTACATTACTTTAAATGACCTAACTTAGCTAACTTCAGTGACACAATGTCATCTATCCTTAAAATATCATATACTACATCTCAGTATACGTATTTACAGTTTTCTAACTATCAATATTTGGATAGCCTGCCAGAGTTGGAAACAAAGCTTTTTCGTGGGCTCAGTAAACATTTCCATTTCTCGAGTTTGTCTCCATGACATCATGGAGTTCCACCAATCAGAGGCATCACTGTGGGATTGTTTTGGGATGTGGGTAATGAAGTACTTTATCCAAGAATAAGTACTTGAGGGTGCATTCGTTTTACTTTAGAACATCCCTTGCACGCAGGTACTGTATCTCCACAGCTCCTCCACTCTCGTCTTCCAGATGTGTGTGTATATATATATATATATATATATAGGTGTATATATATAACTGGCCTTTTCATTTCAAAAGTCGCAATAAAGCAAAGGAAGTACATATTTTTTTTTAAACATCTGGAAGGCAGTAGTGAAGGAGCCTGCATCATTTTTGCCAGCTTTCCATCCTGCTCTTGGCAGAAACAACTGTGTTGCTTTACGACTGGATTATATTTTTTAGATTTATCATATTCCTCTAAAATGTTAGTTTACTCCTCTTATAATATGTGGCTCTGGTAGACTTGATCATGTCTGCATTTAGTCATATGGTGCACACACCGTTCCTTGTGTGTGAACGTGCACATCCCTATTGGGAAATCCTGGGTTGATTTAACACTTGATAACCACCATTGTGACACTGCTTATGTGGATTGTGGTTGTTAGGCTTAGTGAAGCCAGCTAACAAAATAAATCCTGGGTGTTTTGAACTTGCTTCATGGAATAGGCCTCTGGCAACCAATTGTCCAATTACCGATGGCTACTTAAAAAGTTGATCACATAAAAAGTGCAATAATCCCTACACTATTCCCCCAATTTGGATGTAAATACACTCAGAAGTGTACACTCACTTTGAGCGCATGCTTGTTTAAATAACGGTTGAATAAAAATATGAAGACATTATTAAATAGAGCAAGTTTAAGTTGACATTTACCTAATTGTTTTTTTTCCTTCAACCTTCTAGCAATGGGCCACAGTCAAAGCAAGCGTCTGGCCTTACCTTCACGGTAAGACCTGGAACAAAGCAACCGATCACTGTTGTCAGCAAAGGGGATACATCATGAGGAGTCGTGTCCAAATGGTACCACACAAACTGTACACACGGCCACTGCCGGAAGCACAGACAATGCATAAGAGAGAACCAAAAATGATTCTGAAGGGATTTACCATTGAATTCTGAACTCATACCAATGCTGTTTTCACCAAGCCCTGGAGAGTGTACAGAAACAATAACCTGCAATCCAGAGGCACTGTGTCATGTCAGATTTTGTCAAAGTGCCAAAGTCTAAACTGTGTGTGGACATTGTAACAGGTTTTAAAATGTGAATGCTGTGGTTTAGTTTGTGATAGTACACAGCAGATGATTTTAGCTTGTGTATCGATCGATATGACCTAATAGATTCAAAGCAGATGCTGAGAAGGCCATTTTTACAAGTTCACAGTCTTAATATAGACAGAATGTCATGTATCAAAATTGTTTTTAAAAGGATTACTATATACTTACTATAAAGATGTATACAAACTTATTTTGGTTAATTATGAATTTCCACATTACTGTACATATTGTATATTTTTACAGCAGAGGGAATTTAAATTTAGTAGACTACAATTAATATAGTACAATAATGCTGTACATTATTTCCTGGACCCTTAACAAGGGTGCCCTAGCTGTGTAAACTCGATCTGTTATCAGATCTTTTGATCATCTACTTCAGGTAGTTGAATGGTTGTACTTAGTGATTTGGAGGCCTAAGGCAGATTCCATTTTTAAGAATGGCAGGACATTGACTCACCTGATAAACACACTGGCCTATACTCCTCCAACATTGACTCAGCTGATAAACACACTGGCCTATACTCCTCCAACATTGACTCAGCTGATAAACACACTGGCCTATACTCCTCCAACATTGACTCACCTGATAAACACACTGGCCTATACTCCTCCAACATTGACTCACCTGATAAACACACTGGCCTATACTCCTCCAACATTGACTCACCTGATAAACACACTGGCCTATACTCCTCCAACATTGACTCACCTGATAAACACACTGGCCTATACTCCTCCAACATTGACTCACCTGATAAACACACTGGCCTATACTCCTCCAATGGTATAAGCTCCTGTCTCTTGTCCACATACACTTGCTGCTAATTCTTTTTTATTTCTTTGGAAGTATTTTTTATTATTTTACTGACTGGATAGTAGGAGGCATTGGCTACGGGGAAAGTATGTAGATGGAGACAAAGGGCACAGACACTGGCCAAGCCGGGGATCGAACCCCAATGTGTGTCGAGCTGGGAGCTTAGACCACTACACAAACCTCTGGTACACACTTCTGTTTTCGTTTGTTAAAAACTATGCTCAAAATATTTCCAATGTCTCTGTCTGATAAAGCATAACATGGCTGGAAATGATTCCTTAATAATACCAAGCAAGAATGTAATATTCTGTAATTAGAAGGATAATATGTAATATCCACTGATCTAAACCAATGTGATGTCTGTCTGGGGGCATCAGCAAAACAGACTTTTCAAAATGATTAAAATAATGAAAATGTATGTTCAAGAGGCCCTGAACATGTCCGGCCTTGTGGGAAGTCTGCCACTGGTCAGGTAAAAAGAATGTCCTGTATACTGTATATAACAAAATAAAAGCTAAACAGTTTTGCCACATAAGGAAATGTATATTTTTATTTTAAAACTGACATGTACAGGGTTTTGCTTAAGCTACCACTTCTTGCTACTAAATTTGGTTAAAAAAACATTTGTTAACTTGTTAAAGCCTGATGATGAAGAAAGAAAACATGGTCAGTTTCAGTTACATTTGAGAGTAGTGATTGTCTCCTGACTGGAGAACAAGTCAACATGCCCATATCATTTTGGTAAAGTTATGTTCCAATACATTTTTAAGAAATATTGTTAGCTACACTTGTCATGTTTGAATACATTTTTATGAACTACTTTTAACTTGGATTGCATTCAATGTGGTTGTGTTGAATTTATCCTACTAACATTGAATTATGCTGAATATTCCAGGCCTGTATTTGTATTGTTAGTTTACCTGTGTTATGTTAAATTACATCATTTTAAATGACAGATACTGCATTTTTCCAGTAGATTTGTTCATATACACTATTTATGGCAAGACAAGGCCATCTCACAGCAAATGTTTTCTGGTTGATACATATAGGGGGTGCAGAACAAATTGTCTCAAGCAGAAAGTTAACCAATAGGATGTCTTCCTCTGGGGCACGCTCTTCACAGGTTGGTGGTAATACGGAGTGACTCTGCTCATAAAAAAATAATGCGCATGTCTTCAAGTGTGTTGTATCAGTCCATGTATGGGTCTCTGATGAAAGCAGCAATGGCTTTGTACAACTTCAAGCATTTACCCAAAGCCCCTCTTTTAAAAAAGCTGTTTTTTATAATGTGATCGGTATTTAAAAAGCTGTTTTTTATAATGTGATAGGTGTTTGAAAGGCCTGTAATTTGTTGGTCGATACCAATATGAGCTCATTTGAACATCTCAGACGTGAATGTCCCCAAGAGACTTTCTACTTTACAATGCAAATAAGGTCCCAATTTTCCAAACCAGTGGGTGAACAGATTTAAATAAGATATATTAAGGTTCAAAATACACAAGTCGGCTTTATGAAATGTATCCAGGGTACCGGTTGTTGTTGTATTTATGGATTATGAATTGCTTGTAGATTCATGAACCTCTCAACCTCAGGAAATACAGAACATTGCTTCGTCTTCTCCCTCCTATAAGTTAGGCTGTTCATTAAACCTACCTAATGTTTAACAGTCCTGTATTTTTTTAATTTTAGTTGATTGACTTTACAAAAAATAGTTATACCTAGGAGATCTGTTCATCCTGGTTGTAATTCAAAATTATGGTAGCATGTTTGGGTGAGCACACATTGTTACATTCAGATGAAGTCAGACGCTGTCATCCAGAGTAATTTACAGAATGTACCGCGACATTCTCCCTTAAGCAACTTAGTGCCTTGCCCAAGGACACAGTGACATTCGGCACAGTTGAGAATCAAACCATTAACCTTTCGACTACAAATGTCACTCCCTACAACTGAGGCGTCTCGTGAATTAATCTCAGGATTGATGATAAACAGTCATGTGATTTAAAAACTAAAATCAACTCAGTTCAGACACATTTTATTGAAGGATGGAAAAAGACATGGATTTTGTCAGATTCAAGTTGTACTTCTCAGACATACAAAAAGCACCATTGACAGGTTTGTTTCATACAATCTAAAACCGTTAAGGTTGGTGCTTTGTGTCTAGTACGTATTACAAAGACAACACCTAAACAAAAAGAGCCATGGAAGACGAGAAAGAATATGGAATGGAAGCATACTGGTGAGTAAAGCCTTGCTGTAGAGATTTGATGACTATTTCAAACCAACTTATCATTCCATTTATTACATGGTCACTCTTTGAACCAGGTCATTACAGTTCAGGGTTACTTCAGAATGCTGTTTTAATAGACTGGTTAATCAAACCCACCCGAATATTCTTGTTATCCAATGAGCCAGTTACTCACAGACTACCTTGATGTCATATGACCAAGCAGAGTATGAGTGTAACCAGCTGGGTTCATTAGAGTAAAGGTTAGATTACAGGACTGGGTATCTGCAGTCAAACATTAAGATCTCATTTGAGTGTAAGGTTGGGATAACCATTCTAATACTGTCATGCTCTTTGTGCCAGTGTTGCCCTCATCCCAGCTCCTCACATACTGCCCCCAGCTCCAAAACAACATACTAGTACACCCCCCCGCCCCGGTTTGTCTTAAGGTTGGGAAATGGATTCTTCAGCACAGTGGTTTTGACCTACAATGTGGTGGAGGACCTGGTGGTCCCATCCCACAGTGGTCAGGGTGTCGGACCCATCAGGGACCCAGCACACACCCCGGACAAAGTCCTGATGCCTCCTGTCTCTGAACCTGGAGCAGAGCCAAACACAAGCGGTAAATGACTGAGTAAACCAACAGCACTTTGATTTCGTAGGTCTGAGTCGACACACCGAAAAGAGACACTTACAGTTCTTTAAGCTCAGAGTTCATCACAGCAACGGAGCAGTCATCACTGATGGAGGCCAGCAAGGGGGAACTGTAGAAGGCAAAGATGTCTGCGTTAACTCGTACACCCACACACGGGAGCTTACCCTAGCTTGTGATGGTGTAGATGTGATCTGTTGTTGACCTGTGTGAGGAGAAGGCAAGGCCAGTGACACTGCGGCTGTGGGTGCTTTGAGTCTGGGCAGGTTCTGTACCCTGGAAGTCCTTCAAAGCTACTCGTCCCAGCTCGTCACCTGAAAACAGAAGCAATAACACGCATCAGTCAGGAAAGCCTGGCTCATATCTCATTTTCAATCGTTGATCCGTGTTGCCTAATAAATCATTTACAATCATGATAAAACCACATTCCACCATGTGAACTGCAGTGCTGGTAGATCTTACCATAAGCAATTGTAGTCCTGTGGTGTGGATGCCAGGCTACGGAGGTAGGGCAACAGCTGGGCTCCAGATCTGAGACAGGATCAACACTTATATTTAAATCACTTAGCGGACGCTCTGATGCTCAAAGGACCATCAACTCTCCAGTCAGGTGTAAATCACCACAGCAACATGACCAGAAGAAGCACATCGTCATTGGCAACCATTTCTGTGTAAGAAATCCTTGCTGCCCGCTGACTGTACACTTCAAACTCACAGACAGTAGTCTAATCACCTAATCTGGAGGCTGGTTTGTTGGGTTTCCTCCTGTCCCAAAGCAAGAGACGGCCATCCTGATGGAAGGAAATGGAGACACATTAATCAGAAGACTGAGTGCAATTAAAGCGGAACAATGACAAAGACCTGTAATTTGTCTGTTTCTAAACTGCACAAAAAAAATATTTAACTTTCTCATCAGGCAGCTCTCATTCAAGAAGAGCAGGGTCAAGTACTACATCAATTGGATATATGGTGTCCACACTACTGCGCTCTTGCACTTTGTGAAATAACAATTATTCGCCATTTCACCAAGTAAACACAAAACTAGGTAAGCCCAAGTGCTTTTGGTACACAAACATTTTGATTGTCAGTTGCATGGTTGAAACATTCCCTTTCGAACAGCTTGCCAAAGAAAAGGAAAAGTCAGCTTATTCACAGCGATGGCGAGTGGGTGCATTCAAATTGATAAATTTGGATTTCCAACTTCACACATCAATGCTTTCTTAACACAATATACCGTCGCTCTATCAATTGTACACTCACCAGCCACTTCATTAGGTACACCTTGCTAGGACCCTCTTTTACCTTCAGAACTGCTTTCATTCTTTGTGGCATAAATCCAACAAGGTGCTGGAAATATTTATCAACATATTTTGCTCCAAATTGACGTTGCATCACAATTTCCGAAGACTGGTCAGCTGCACATTCATAATAAGAATCTCCCGTTCCAACACACCCCAAAGGTGCTGAATTTGATTGAGATCAGGTAATTGTGGAGGCAATTTAAATACGGTGAACTTATTGTCATGTTCAAGAAAACAGTTTGAGATGTGAGCTTTGTGACATGGAAGTAGCCCTTAGAAGATAGGTACACTGTGGTCTAGAGCCCGACTGATAAAAGTTTTAAGGCCAATACAACAACAAAAAATCTAAGTTACCAGTATTAATAGACTTAATAGCTTCATAAATATATTCAATAACATATAGCCCACGCAATCACACCACCACCAGCCTGAACCACTGATGCAAAGCAGGACGGACTTATGCTTTTTTGTTGTTCACAGAACATTTTAACCCTACAATCTGAATGTCACAGCAGAAGACTCATCAGACCACGCCACATTTTTGATGGGACTGTGGAAATTCTACCCTCCGATTCCTGTTCTTAGATGACAGGAGTGGCACACGGTGAGGTCTACAGTCGTAGTCAAACGTTGAGAATAACACAAATACTAATTTTCACAAGGTCTGCTGCCTCAGTGTTGATTATTGCAATTTGCATATACTCCAGGATGTCATGATGATCAGATGAATATCAATGAATTGCAAAGTCCCTGCCATGAAAATGAACTCAACTCCAAAAAACACATTTCCACTGCATTTCAGCCCTGCCACAAAATGACCAGCTGCCATCATGTAAGTGATTGTCTTGCTAACACAGGTGAGAATGTTGATGAGGACAAGGCTGGAGATCACTCTGTCATGCTGATTGAGTTAGAGAAACAGACTGGAAGCTTTAAAAGGAGGGTGGTGATTGAAATCATTGTTCTTTCTCTGTCAACCATGAATAGCATGGTTCTTCCTCCACACCTGATTAATAATATTAGAGCAATGGTATGTCGTACTAAGAAACTATAAAATTGTGAATTTAAAAATTCTGCATTATTTGACTATTTGAACTCTGTGCACATGCTGGCTTCTCCTCAGCTTTGGCTGAGATGTCAGATAAGGTCCAATTTATTAGAGGTCGACCATTATGATTTTTAAAAGGCAGATACCGATTAACAATTATTGGAAGACCAAAAAAAGCCGATACCGATTAATCAATCGATTATTATGGTTTTTTAAGGGGAAATTACATTTCAATACTGAAAGTACAATAAACTTTTAATATAATACACAAAATAGTTTCAGATCTCAAATAAATATCAAATTATTTAAATTTGTTCAAACAACATGCCAAACAAATGGCAAAACACATAGTAGGCATAGTACGATTTGTATTTGATACAACTTCGCCTATTAAATTTGTTTTGTAAAACAAACCCTTGGGTTTTGCCTAAAAAATATTTAGTCTGTGCATTTTGATAGTTGTCCTTCTATTAACGAATCGGATTTGGTGCCGCACAACAGGAGTACAGATATCCGACGTAATTTCCAGAAGCACTTGATAAATATATCTGGTTTCAAAATCAATACACAAATACGACAATTAATGTAAATATAACAAAAGCAGTAACTGAGAAACATGGGATTTCGTCTTAAATTACAGAATTATTCTCTGGCGAGAGAAGTCGGAATATAGCCTAATCTTCTCTCTTCGCCACCGGCTGACTCAACATCAGAAATAGGCTACTTTGAGAACCATGTTTGAGAACACTAGCGACGTATATTCCCTGCTAAAATGAATGCCTTTTAATTAAATGTGGAAGTAAAAAAACCTATCATCGTTTTGAATAGGCATCGTATTTTGACAAGTTATGTGCGCAATGACTGTGTATATTAAACACTTCTTTGGTGCCAGTACACAAATTTGATCTACTGTTGGCTGATCTGATGGTTAATTATAAATCCCCCTTTTTCATCATATGTAACGCAATATAGCTAGTTAAACCTTGTGCAGCAGTGTTTTTTAAACAGGTCATTTTTCCCTGAAAGCCTTGAGAAAAACACAATGGATAAAAGTTTTGGTTGATAAAAAAATGCGAACAGTTCGGTCGAGAATGAAAGCAGTGAACCCCTACCCACTATTCTAGATTAATATTTACCAAGCCAACAATTGATCCCGTTTCATGCTAGCTACAAACTTACCATGGCTTCTCTGCAATCATAATTTCCTCCAGACTTGATGCTGCAGCTTGGGACATGTGGACTGTCGTTCACGACAGATGGGCTGGCTGCACGCAGTTTCCACGTGATTTGCTATTTAATTATAACACTAGAGGAAATGGTTTCTCTCCAAAAAAAGTATCAGCCATAATCGGCGAGCAAAAATGCCGATTAATAATTATTTAGAAAACTCAGAATTGGCCATAATTAATCGGCCAGTCCGATAAATTAACTGACATCTAAAATTTTTATTATACATTTCACATTTATCATATTGTTGTCTACCAAAAGCAATTGTTTCCCCAGTTGTGTTTTCTTGGGGATTAAACATTCGTTTTTTTCACGCAAATTGTCTATTTCTTACAACTTGTATCTATCTCATTAGCGGGGACAAACACGATTAGCTTAATCCTGCTCTACCTGAGTGAGAGTGCTCCCTGATGAGACAGCCAAATTATTAATTCCTGGGATTTAGGAACATACACAACATGTAGATTTTTCATTTTTCCTCTGATACATTTATATGAATATACTTTAGCTACATGGTACTTCTTCCAACACGTTTTAACTCACTAGTGTACCTAGCTTCATAGCCGCACTGCTCATTCTAGAATTAAAAAGAAGTTCAGGCTTGGCTTTTACCTGTCCACATGAGAGGAAAAGGGAGTCATCCGATGGACTGCAGGACACACAAGTGACCGGTTTGGAGTGCACTGTAAAACCACAATAGACTCAGATCAGTGAACTAGATCTACAGTACCGTTAGGAATAGAGAAACATTTGAATAACCTGCTTACCATTATATGTGCTGACAACTTCCCCCTGACTAAGATCCCAGACTTTGATTCTGCAGGATGTAGAAAAGTGACAGAACTGAGCAAGAAAGGCTACCACAGCTCAAAGTGTTGACATTTAATCAAATCCATTTCATCAAAGAGACAGAAAGAAATTGCACTCTACTGACCGGCAGTCCATACTGCCACTGACTGCATGGCTTGACCCAGCAGGGCTCACACTGCTGACTATGTGGTCATGGTCATGTTTGGTAAACCGATTGACCAGCAGACTCTCATCCTCCGTCAGCTCCCACAGCTCAATGGCACCTAAACATCCAGACAGACTAATCAATCCCAATTTAAAACAAACACAGCTCAATGGCACCCATACATCCAGACAGACTAATCAATCCCAATTTAAAACAAACACAGCTCAATGGCACACATACATCCAGACAGACCAATCCCAATTTAAAACAAACACAGCTCAATGGCACCTAAACATCCAGACAGACTAATCAAACCCAATTTAAAACAAACACAGCTGAATGGCACCCATACATCCAGACAGACTAATCAAACCCAATTTAAAACAAACATAGGCTAGAATTATGCTTTCACACACCTAGTGTCCTGTGCAGTCAAACAGCTTAATATTCAGCTGAGTCTGTCGTACATTAAGTAAAGCTTCCTCTCATTTCTACTTACCAGAGTCAGATGCCACTAAGACACCTCGTTCTGTAACCCACTTAGCATCTGATATTCCTGCTTCGGTCTGCACACCAGCCTTGCAGAAGCCCTCATTGGGAGACTGCTTGGGGTCGCTGTAGACCCAGATAGAGCCCAGCCAGCACCTGCCTGTCAGACTGGAGGCCCCTAATAACAAGGTGCCATCTAGAGGAAAAAAGTTATTAAAAAAATCTAGATAATCTCAACTCAGCAAAAACCATCCTTTCACATTCAATTGCTGTTATTTTTAGCAAACTGACCATAGGTAAATATTTATATGAACAGAAAGACTCAACAACTATGACATGAACTGAACAAGTTCCACAGATTTGTGACTAACAGAATTGGAATAATGTGTCCCTGAACAAAGGGGGGGTCAAAAATAACAGTACTGTAGTGTACTGCTCCTCATGGACTGCACCAGATTTCCCAATTCTGGCTGTGAGATGATACCCCACTCTTCCACCAAGGCACCTGCAAGCTCCCAGAAATTTCGGGGGGAATGGCCCTAGCCCTCATCCTCCGAACCAAGATGCGCTCAAAGGGATTGCGATGCGGGCTGTTCACTGGCCATGGCAGATCAATGACATCCCTGTCTTGCAGAAATTAACACACAGAATGAGCAGTGTGTCTGGTGGCATTGTCATGTTGGAGGGTCATGTCAGGATGAACCTGCAGGAAGGGTACCACACGAGAGAAGAGGTCTTCCCTGTAACGCACAGCATAGAGATTCTATGCAACGACAACAAGCTCAGTTCGATGACGCCGTGACACACCTCCCCAGACCATGACGGACCATCCACATTGAAATCTCTCGCTCGTGTACAGGCCTCTGTGTAACGCTCATTCTTTCAACAATACATGCAAGTCTGAACACCACCCCTGGTGAGACAAAACTGCAACTTGTCAGTGAAGAGCACTGTTTGCCAGTCCTGTCTGATGTTGTTGCCGGTGGTGTCTGGTGAAGACCTGCCTTACAACAGGCTTACGAGCCCTCAGTCTAGCCTCTCTCATCCTATTGCGGACAGTCTGAGCACGGATTGTGCGTTCCTGGCATAACTCGGGCAGTTGTTGTTGTCCTCCTGTACCTGTCCCGCAAGTCCGCAGGTGTGATGTTGGGAGACGCAATACCGATCCTGTGCAGGTGTTGTTACACGTGGTCTGCCACTGCGAGGACGATCAGCTGACCTTCCTGTCTCCCTGTAGCATCTCACAGTATAGACATTGATATTTATTTCCCTGGCCACATCTGCAGTCCTGATGCCTCCTTGCAGCATGCAAGTTCACGCAGATGAGTATGGACCCTGGGCCTTTTTTTTTGTTTATCAGAGTCTGTAAGGTCTCTTTAGTGTCCTCAGTTTTAATAAATGTGACATTAACTGCCCACCGGACGTAAGCAGTTAGTGTCTTAACGACCGTTCCACAGGTACATGTTCATTAATTGTTTATTGTTCATTGAACACTCATGCGAAACTTTGATTGAACCCTTTACAAGATATGTCAAGTTGTTTAAGAATTCTTTCATATGCAATGCCCTGAATTAAACGGACGTTCCGTTTTTTTACTGAGTTTACATAATTTTATGCATAGGATTTATCTGTAATATTACCAGCAGACAAGCAATCTTGATTTATAGTCGTGTTAATTATAAATTATTATGGGGTACTGTACACTTGTACGCTACTACCTGTACTTTTGGAACAATCTCTTCGAATTACTCGTTATCATCTAAATTTAGCTGGCTAATGTGATTGCATTCTGACTGCTTTTGGTGCAAGTTCCAAAGCCACTCCAACAAACTGAGTGATAAGCTACCTAGCTATGTTACCTGGATGAAAAAGATTAGTTCTTTTTTCCGCAACACCACGTGCTACTAGCTAACTTCAGTCTTTATGCTAGCTAAGTTAGCTAGTAGCTTACCTGCTCTGTACTGGGCTGAGTCCAAATGCTTCTCCATGCACGCCGGGGCATTTGGTGGTATGTTCCATGGGTTGTCCTTTATCATGTTCGAATTTATTGTATTTGTCATACAGACTACTGACACACAGATTATTCGTATTTATAAAATAGTTAAATGTCGCTATTAGCTTTAGCTTCGCTATCTAGTTTACAAAACACAAACTACGAAGCTATCTAGTTATGGTGAACTTTAAAATGTGTAGTTATAGTCTTTTCATTTCTCTACTAGAAATGAATGAACTCGCTGAACTTGCCTACAGAAGTGGGTGAGGTGGTCTGAGTAGTAGTAACTCTGCGACTTGTCTACACTACACTATAAAAGTACTTCCCGGTCACATTTTTTATGTTCCACAATAAAAGCCGTAAACCATAATCATGCAGAAAAAGTAATATTTCTTAACGTGATCTTTGGAAGTGAAACATCTTTATTATTGAGGCTTTGTATTCCAAAAAGTACTAGGTTACAGTACAGATCATTAGCTTTGATTTTATGGTTATATTGTATAAAGCATCCAGCTTTTGATACCTGTTTTAGGGCAGACGTGAGACCATTTCAGTGGCAACCAAACACCAAATGCAGTACACACTTTTTGAACATTATCTTGCCTTCATAATGTACTGATGTAAATCTTTCTCTGTCAGCAATACTTTATAAGTACATATCGTTTTAAAGCTAACGATTGATTGGTCCATCAAACTGCGATATTGTGAAGTGTGATTGATTCACTTTGAGTTAAACGTACAATATGTAGTTTTTGGCCGCCAGGGGGCTCTCAATCAAAACAATAGCAAAAGATGTACTTGGATGACGTCAGGAAGTAGCGTGGGATCATGGGTTTCTTTATCGTCATCAATGACAACCTTCCAATCTAGCGTCTCCGCCAGAAAAAATGTTCACTGACAAAGTAATGTATTGTTAAAAATATTATGACTTTATTCACGTTATGTTTGGCGGTTACCTGGAACTTAGACCAACTAGCGCAGTCAAAGGTTATATGACGCCATTTGATGGAAGACAAAATGAAATATCCCGTGTCTTCGAATTATATTACAAATTCCTCTGGATTTGAAAGTTGGTGGAAACATTTAGTATAATATAAGTACACAACTAAGAAATATATACAGGTATAGTGATGTTTGCATTTTTAATGCAAAGTACATCATTTGTTATTGTTTTGGAAAACTACATATTGTACCTTTTAGTCAGTGGTCCTCAAACCTTTCGATGGAGGGCCTAGTGTATGCTGGTTTTTGGTCTTTCCCTTCAATTAGAGCGTAATTAGGCCCTAGACTGGCAGGTGTGGGGAGATCCTAACCAATTAGTGAGCTACTCCATCAGCCTTGTAAAAGGTAAAAGCAAAAACCTGCATACACTAGGCCCTCCGTGGAAGGGTTTGAGGACCACTGCTTTAAGTGATGCAAAAAACGACAGCCGAACGCTCTATGAGTTTGTTTGGTTTACCCAGAACCGTTGAAAAACAGTTTGGACACTCCCATAGACTGCCATAGGAACTAAGGAATGCAGAAGTAACGCGTGTCGTGGAGCAGACGATAGTTCCAAACACTGATAGTTCCAGCACTGAAAAACGTTAATATTAGGTGTTTCCGAAGTACGATCGTTGTAAAGTTGATGCAGTTGCTGTATTTTATACTTTTAAACTCATTAGCCGACCTCTCATGAATCTAGTCAGTAGTTGTGTTTTATGTAGACAGTTTTAGTTCATGTTTATTGGAAGATAATGGGTTAATTGCACACTTCACTAATGTTAACCACAGGAACCTGATGTCAGTTGGGCTACATTTACCTACATTTTTATTATAGTTCGTTTACATACAACGTTTATCGTCGGTATTAAATTTGTTGTTGAAGTTGGCATATATTTTCTTTTAATTAAAGAGGTTGACGTGAAACTATTGGAGACTGACTTTTACCAAAATAACTGAAGTCGTGTTTTTAATAGTTGTTATTTAGAATACAGTGAATTATTTCAGCTGCTCAACATAACTCCTCGTGTTTATGGCTCAGCTGCTCAACATAATTCCTCCCTGTGACTAATATGGGTGAAAAGTGATACTCTAGTGATTTAGCTGAAAAAAGCACATGTACACTGCTGCTTTTGTGACATATTGAACTTGAATCTAACAGTCACTTGTGTGTAAAGGAATGTATACACCTGAAACAAGAATATCTCAGAACATATTTTTTGGGTGACATTTAATTTGACAATATCTCAATTATCTCTATCTCTCTTAGGAGGTGATAGAGAAGTCTAAAGATTTATACCTAGATAATGTAAGTCTAAGGTTCCAGCTGTCAAACAGGTGGAATTTACACTCACCTAAAGGATTATTAGGAACACCCGTTCAATTTCTCCTTAATGCAATGATCTACTCAACCAATCACATGGCAGTTGCTTCAATGCATTTAGGGGTGTGGTCCTGGTCAAGACAATCTCCTGAACTCCAAACTGAATGCCAGAATGGGAAAGGTGATTTAAGCAATTTTGAGCGTGGCATGGTTGTTGGTGCCAGACGGGCTGGTCTGAGTATTTCACCATCTGCTCAGTTACTGGGATTTTCACGCACAAACATTTCTAGGGTTTACAAAGAATGGTGTGAAAAGGGAAAAACATCCAGTATGCAGCAGTCTTGTGGGCGAAAATGCCTTGTTGATGCTAGAGGACAGAGGAGAATGGGCCGACTGCTTCAAGCTGATAGAAGGGCAACTTTGACTGAAATAACCACTCGTTACAACCGAGGTATGCAGCAAAGCATTTGTGAAGCCAGAACACGCACAACCTTGAGGCGGATGGACAACAGCAGAAGACCCCACCGGGTACCACTCATCTCCACTACAAATAGGAAAAAGAAGCTACAATTTGCAAGAGCTCACCAAAATTGGACATTTGAAGACTGAATAAACGTTGCCTGGCCTGATGAGTCTGGATTTCTGTTGAGACATTCAGATGGTACAGTCAGAATTTGGCGTAAACAGAATGAGAACATGGATCCATCATGCCTTGTTACCACTGTGCAGGCTGGTGGTGGTGGTGTAATGGTTTGAGCGATGTTTTCTTGGCACACTTTAGGCCCATTAGTGCCAATTGGGCATCGTTTAAATGCCGCGACCTACCTGAGCATTGTTTCTGACCATGTCCATCCCTTTATGGCCACCATGTACCCATCCTCTGACAGCTACTTCCAGCAGGATAATGCACCATGTCAAGCTCGAATCATTTCAAATTGGTTTCTGGAACGTGACAATGAGTTCACTGTACTAAAATGACCCCCACAGTCACCAGATCTCAACCCAATAGAGCATCTTTGGGATGTGGTGGAACGGGAGCTTCGTGCCCTGGATGTGTATCCCACAAATCTCCATCAACTGCAAGATGCTATCCTATCAATATGGGCCAACATTTCTAAAGAATGCTTTCAGCACCTTGTTGAATCAATGCCATGTAGAATTAAGGCAATTCTGAAGGCGAAAGGGGGTTAGTATGGTGTTCCTAATAATCCTTTATCTGAGTGTAATTTGCAAAGCCATACACAATCACTGCATATGTGTGTGTTGTTATTTTGTTTGTTTTCAACAGGATGGATTATTAATGGAGAGTGGAGCGATGACCAGGCTGGGGGAGCCTCTCCAGATCATCCTACAGCTTGAATACAATTGGCTGCTTTGTATATAAATATTTTTAGTGTTGACTAAACTTCTTTCTTGACTTAAACTAAGCAGCTTCTGGCATTCATTGATTTAATGTGCATGTTTATGTGAATGTTTTTTAAAATAACATTAGGATGTTGGTAATTATGACCATAGAAACATGATGAAAATATATACAGTACATACCTTATGGGAGCAGTCCCCCTTCCCACCAAAATTAAACACACACAAAAATGTAGTCAATTCAAAGGGCTTTATTGGCATGAATGTTTCAAGAACAAAGTTTTCCAAAGCATCAAAAAACCATTTGTCAACATACACACAATATACAGTAATATGAACATTAACACAACAGTAATACAACTAGGTGAGGAACAGCTAACAAGGTTGCTTAAGACCAGGGGTGTCCAAACCCTTCCATGGAGGGCCTAGTGTATGCTTGTTTTTGGTCTTTCCCTTCAATTAGAGCATAATTAGGACCTAGTCTGCCAGGTGAGGGAAGATCCTAACCAATTAATGACCTAATCTTTCAGCCTTGTACAAGGTAAAAGCGAAAACCTGCATACACTAGGCCCTCCATGGAAGGGTTTGGACACCCCTGCTTTAGACCATTAACTGTCAAAAGTCACACCATGGAAAGACTGAGCACAACAAAACAAGGCAGACAGCGGTTTCCAGATGTGCTGTCCAAGCTCTTTTGAATAAGCACAAATAAACTGACAACATTGAGGAATGTAGTGGTTAGCCAAAGAAACTTGCTGCAGCAGATAAAAGACACATTATGCCACAATCAGTATCATCCCTTGCATTCGGAAGATGTCCAGCAGTGCCATCAGGTCAGAGCTGCAGAAAACAGTGGAACCCTGGAACACCCATCTACAGTCTGGAGAAGTTTGGTCAGAAGTGGCTGTCATGGAAGACTTGGGGCCAAAAAGCCATACCTCAGACATGGAAAAAAGGCCAAGTGACCTGGAAAGGAAGGAACTGGGGTGCAGAAAAATGGCAGCAGGCACTCTGGACTGATGAGTCAAAATTTGTATGTGTGTATACATTTACAAACATTTTGGTATTATATGAGTTAGGGTTGTGTGTATATATGTCAAAATGTGTGTTTGTGTAATACATATTTACATAAATACACACACATTCATACATACATACATACATACATACATACATATATATATGAATGTATGTGTGTATATATATATACACTGTACATCGTATGCATGTATTTGTGTGTTTTCTTTTAAATGGTGTAGTCTGTGGTTCAGGAATGATGAAGGGGTTAGCCATACATTAGCCATACTGAAATGAATCCCGTTAACAGTTATGGATCGTATTTAGGAATATAGTTCATTCACTCAGTAACTATCCGGTTTCTGCAAATACAATTGTAGCTGTAAATTTATTCTATGTTATGGGAGCAGTCCATTTCCTTCCAAAATTAAACACAAAAACGTTATAATGCTGTGTTTCTTTCACTCCCCAGATATTATAAGTATGTAATGTTAGCGTCAACATAATAATCAATGTACATTATGCGTCAATATGTACCGATAATTGCTGCAAATATAGCTGCTGCTGTCTGTCCCGCTTAAAACCTGGTTGACAGCGCAGCTGTGTTTGGAACTATGAGAGCTACATAAACCACGTGACCGCGTGATCACAGTGTGTCGCAACTCTCTCTATAGCCCAATTCACACCAGGTCCGGCAAACTGGTTGCATTTCGGCGGAAGTCCAATTATTTAAATAGGAAGCAATGCGCACCACTGCGTCAAATCTACCGGAACCGGCAAAATGTGGATGCGGTGCGGCGGGTGTGTCGCAAGAGTTGAAATAATCCAACTTTTGCGGTGCTTTGCCGTACAGTGCCAGAACCGGAAGTTGATTTACCTCCGAGAAAGAGCTAATATGTCGCTTTCATCCATGGGTGTGTGAGATTGCAAGACAAGCTTTAACAGCTCAGTAGATAGTTTTCGTATTGTCAATTAATACTAAACTGAAAACAGCTCCTGTCAATCGCCTTGCTGGAGATGGACAGTTGTATGCAATGTTGTCCACCATCTCGTAGATGCGGGAGATTGATTATGATGTTGATTGCAGTGTACAATGGTGTCTGCATTACGATGCCGTACGGGGATTTTTTTGTCGTGTCTCGTGTGAATCCATTTTAAGGCTCTGGGTTTACCACTTCGTGGCTGGGCTGTTGTCAGGGGCGGTTCTACACGGGGGCTGACCCTGCCCCCCCCAAAAATTTGTCTAGAACCACCACTGGCTGTTGTTGATCCCAGATGCTTACACTTAGTTACAGTTGAAAAAAATAGTTACAGTTGACAGTTCTTGGAGGGCAGAAATTTCACAAATAGAAACATGGCGAAGGTGTCGTCCAATGACAAATTCTCGAAGCTCTTCAATACCACCAATTGTACTGCCAATGTTTGTCTATGGAAATTTCATGACTATGTTATGGATTTTATGCATCTGTGAGCAATGAGTGTAAACCCAATACCCAAAAGAATGTGTAGGGGTGTCCAGATACTTTCATCCATATAGCATATGAAATGTCAAATTTCAGCTGTATAAAGTTGTTCAGTCCAATAGTTCAGAATACTTCAGTACTACGCATTTTAGCACATTGCTTACAAAAAACCATAGCTCTGTGCCTCTGAAAACTCTGCCTTTAACTCAAATGGGCATATGTTCAATAGTGCTATCAGACACCATACATAACAGAAATATCTGGTTAGAGCAGTGGTCCTCAAACCCTTCCATGGAGGGCCTAGTGTACAAGGTAAAATGCAGGTTTTCGCTTTTACCTTGTACAAGCCTGATGGAGTAGCTCACTAATTGGTTAGGATCTCCCCTCACCTGGCAGTCTAGGTCCTAATTATGCTCTAATTGAAGGGAAAGACCAAAAACCAGCATATACTAGGCCCTCCATGGAAGGGTTTAAGGACCACTGGGTTAGAGCCTTGTTTGTCAGTGTTGTTCCGGAAAATGTGATGAAGTCAGATCAAGTGACAGAGACAAAACAAGCCTATTTTATTAATTAAATTCAACATTGGTATAGCAGCACAAACTTCAAAACAACAGACCATATGGGAAAATAAATGCTTAGATCTGTTATGTCTCCTTTATTAACCCAATTGTGGTACAGAAACAATGTAATTTTCCAGGAGTCAGTTAGAACACTAACTTGGGACACCCTTTACCACTCTACTGTTGTCAAAAAGGTCGGTTCTGTGTATTAGATGTAGAGTGCCTTTGTCTTTTTCAGTTTTACGTTAGCTCAACCCATTGACAGTTCATGCAGTATCTGAAAACCCTGATCATGAAGACTACTAGCAGACTTGTGTAGGAACCCATCTCCATCTGGTTAGGCTTTGGTGGCTCCTGACTGTGAAGCCTGTTGACTCTGAAGTTGCTGGATCTTAATGTTCATCACCTCAATCACAGCTAGTAAACCGGGAACAAATAATACAGAAAGAAAACATCAAAAATAAATCATACAACAGAGATATGTTAGATATAAATACCATACTTGTAATATCTTTAAATTTCATTGTGGACAGGCACGCTCCATACACAAACGTTAGGATGAAGAACAGGTCAAAACCGTAGTCTAATTAGGACGCATCTCATGCTATTCGTAAACAAGATGTGGCATGGGCCAAGGCTTGATAAACAGCTTCTAGCTCTGACTGGCTGATTTTTTATGAATTGGGAAACTGGTGCACCAGGCTTATTATAAAAGCAACATTAGATTGTGTGACTAAATCAAATTGTTATAAGTACTCGGCACAATTCTAGAAAGTAGCAAAATCACAAAAAAAGAATATGTACACTAACCCTGCAAAATCAGCTAATGTTGGATACTGGACTCATTACTGATAAGAATGTCATTGCCAAAGCTTTTAACAATCACTTTATTGCAGAAGACAATCTTTTTGAAAAAATGTCCATGTTAAACTCTGATTGGCAATAACAAACTGAAACCCAAAATTTTATGCAGTGAGTGGTATGGTATTCTGATAGTCAAACATTTTCACTAAAAGGCTCTTCACTCAAAATGAAGTTCTTGATGCGTTGTAGGGATGCTCATTTCGGGTAACTTTACCGACCGACAACCGCAACTTGTTATCCGATTATTAACCGTTAACTGATAAGATAAGATTAAATTGGATTTAAATAAAAAAATTAATTGACGAGTGTCTGTAACCCGTTAAATATACAAACAATTTTTTTCATGGATTTGTTTTAATGTCTAAACAGCATACAGAACAGATCAACAACAGCTGCCGGGTGCACCAGCTTTGCATATAAGTTCACTCGGGTGCAAAGTCCACACTAAACGATACGTATAAACTAGTTAGTTTCATACTAAAGCTGTGTCGATGTTTGGTTTCACCAAACAAACACTGGCGTTAAGTCCACACCAACCAAAATATTGTCGCCGAAAATTTGTCGCAGACGTTTTCACATTCTGTTGTCAATCAAAGGAAAGTAGCCTTGATGCATTTACCGAGTTGTCAAATTATAGAATGAAAACAGTCGGTGACAATCTGGAACAAGGTTGTTGCTTACAGGAGGCCTACTGCAGATAAGGGCTAGCTATATTTCATTAACACAAAACAAAATGTGATAACGCTTGCTACGCGTTATCTTACTAACTATACAATATCTGCCGAGTGCACCCACTCCATTGAAATGACCATTACGGTCCTCTCTGAAAATAAAGTGCGTGTTGTCAATCACTGTGTGTGTTGTTTTGAGGTAACATTATTTTGTCGGCTGTAATGCATCAGGAGCATGATGAATTATAGCCGATAATATAATATATGCTTCCCAATACAATAGCGTTATTTGTTTCTGTACGTGAAAAAATGAAAGCGCAAGTTAATATCATCATTAAATATAGTCATAATAAATGTCCAAGGGTTTACATTTTAAATGAAGAACCCGTTGCAGACGCAAAACAGGCAGCCGGTATATTTCGCTCCTCATTACCCATATCTCCCCACCTTTCAAAACGAAGCGCCAGGCTCTGGTTGCGCGTTTTAACGCGCCACGTGATTTAACAAATATAGGCATTATATACGTAGAAAATAAGAAAAACTTCTAAACCTTTAACTGATAGTATTAATCGGTCAAATCTTTTCCTTTCGGTCAACGGTTAAATATAATATGAGCATCCCTAATTGCTAGCTATAGACACACTCTCTGATGCGCTACTCATTTTTAATACCTAAGTTTCGAAAACCTGCCTATATTTTGCCCTACACTAAATGTGGGTATACTGTTGATCGTAATAACTATCGACCAAGTGTCTTGTAAAAATGTTTGTCACTAGTAAATGTACAGCTGGGCTCTTCTGACCAGTGCATAAAACAAAAACCATTCAGATGAATTATAATTATGTTCTCAAATCTGTAGATAGGAATAATAAACTTTGTTTTATTTGTTGACCTGTCTAAATGTCAACATTTGATCATTGTCTTCTGCTTAGAAAACTGACCTCATTGGGTTTGGCTGCAGACACTTGTGCATGGTTTCAGAATGAGGTTATAACACAGAAATGTCCTAGCTGTCTAAAAAAATATTCTGGGTTCAAATTGTACACAACTGTGGTCAAATTGTAAAAAATTAAGACAACACTGCAAATCCTAAATCAACCTTGTTGAAAACATCTGGAATGTGATCAAGAGGAAGATGGATGGTCACAAGTGCCAAACACAGCCGAGCTGCTTGAATGTTTGCATCAGTTGTGGCATAAAGTCACCAAACATCAATTTGAAAGACTGGTGGAGAGCATCCAAAGATGCATTAAAGCTAATGTTTATTAATATACAATTATTATTATTATTCCAAAGATATTGATTTCTGAAATCTAAGTTAACAAATTAGTATTGTGTTTATTAAAAATGAATATTATTCTCTTTGCATTATTTGAGGTCTGACAACACCATCTTTTTTGTAATTTTGACCAGTTGTAATTTTCTGCAAATAAAATGCTCTAAATGACAATATTTTAATTTGGAATGTGAGAGATGTCAGTAGTTAATTGAATAAAACAAAAATGTTTACTTCACCCAAAGGCATACCCATCAACAGTAAATCCAGAGACAACATGACTTTGCAGTGGTCTCCTAATTTGTTTTCCAGAGCTGTATATATCAGACTTGTTCACAGGACCTCCTAGATATACCACAGGTTCAATCTTACTTTTTGTATTTATTTTACCAGGCAAATTGACTGAGAACAATTATAATTCCAGCAATGGCCTGGGCAGAAGTGGGGGAGGGAAGGGCCTGAATGATCCAATTGAAAACTGGGGATGTTTAGATTGCTATGATGGAATGACGGACAGATTGCGTGTGTCCAGGACACTGGGGTTAACACCCCTACTGTCATAAGTGCCATGGGATATTTAGTGACCACAGATATTCAGGAAAGCCGTTTAACATCCCATCTGAAATATGGCACCCTACTCAGGGCAGATGTCCTAATCACTGCCCTGGGGCATTGGGAATTATCTTTAGACCAGAGGGAAGAGTGCCCCCTACTGGCCCTCCAATACTAATTCCAGCAGCATTGGTCTCCAATCAAAGGACCAGCCAGGCCCGACCCTGCATAGCTTTAGAAACAAGCCAGCTGTGCAATATTGGGCATCATGTTGCTCTGAGTTTGTTAAAACTGTGAGTACCCTGCCTCCCATTCATGGAATGACTTACAAAGCAAACATAAGCTTGAGGTTTTAGTGCCTGTACTACAATTGAAATGCCTGTTTTACCTTTTTACAGTAAACTGTATACTTCTCTTAATGTGTTTATTTTGATTATACATTTGTAAAATATACACTGGTTTTACCTTGTTTGCCCTGTATAAATACAGGTTAATATTTCAATAAAAAATACAAACTTGTGTTACCTTGTTTCATGCCATGTTTCTCCTGAAGGGCCGGCTGTATCTTCTCCATCTGTTTTGTAAGGAAGTCTATTTTGCGCTTAAAAAACTCCTTTGTATCATTGACATCCTGCAAAGATGTTTCAAATGAGGCTCAAAATCGAATTACATAGAAACAGATGTGTACAAACTAGCAAATAACTGCACAGAACTGAATATACAGTATACCAAAGGGAATTGAGTCAACTGTACAATCAGGGTGCTATCAATGTTATTATTTCAGCAGGATGTTTTGCCTACCTTTTCAACATAATATCCTGTTCCCACATCCACCAACACATGTTCCACATCATTAAGTGTTCCAGGGACATACATCTAATAGCAAGTAATGTTAAAGAACAAAACAGTAAACTTTCACAAACATTATGAATGCATATTGAATCCAGTGACCATTACACAGAGATTCAAGACTCAGAGGCATTTACAGTAGGTGTCAGGATGAGATATTTACAGTAGCCCCTTCCATCTGGAGAGCCTGGTCCTGTGTCTCACTCTACAAACTTCCCAAAACCCACTTCTGAAAAGGAACCAAACGCAAAGGAAATATTTGCCCGAGTAACCCTAAGTGTTACGCCAACCTTTCTGAACCTCCTGCTGAGGTAATTAAATAGTGGTTGTCACAAAATAATGACAAAGGTGCTCTGGTCTCACTCACACCTTTTCAAATACTGTTCAACAATTTACCTTCAACAAACCATTACAATAATACAATTATCAAAAAAATAAAGGGAACACAAACAACACAATGGCCCTCATTTATGAAACGTGCGTACGACCTAAAACAGGCGTACGACGGGCGTACGGCGATTCTTACGCAAAGCAAGGGATTTATCAATTTGAACGTGATCGTAGGCTGCGATGAAATCTCACGTCTGGTCTGACTTCGTGTACGCAAATTCTATAGTGTGACTAGCCGTGGTATAACCACCCGGTTCAGT
>JACXGM010004978.1:0-12354 GCA_016801145.1 Umbra pygmaea
ACTTGCTGGCGCTAGCCTTGGAATCAACAATAGAACAGTGTCATGACATTTACATGTAATTGAAATGTCCCTTCCAAGGGGGTAAAACATACGTTTCCTGTGGAACCGCCGTACTGGCGCGAATACCAATACAACAGAATGGCCTCACACATTTACATGATATTGAACTGTCCCACCCCAGGTGGGGAAACAAACACTTCACTGTAGAAACCTCCAACATTCTGGCCAGCCAACTAGAATAGTTATCTGGACACAAAAAACATGCCTTGTGCAGCCCAATGTGGAGATAGTCAATATTTGGTCCTGTGAACAACATTTTCCCACTACATCTGTTTGAAGTGACTTTCTCCAAAACAGGGATAATTACCTAATCATATTATTCTGTTGAGGTATTTTATTGTTTTATTATAATCGATTCACAATTAGCTGTACTATCAATGTAATCTATTGAACAAAATATAAATCGGCTACATCGTATTTCTTTGAACAAATTTCAGTATATTTCTTAACATTAGTATGTCAGAACTCAGAAACACCACTTTTTTGTTCACCCAGAAGTTTTGCAAACTACCGACATTTGTCTTTCCTCGCTGAAGGTGGCTTTCAGAGGCTAGCTCCGGGACGTTGCTCATGTCGTTTTCTACAGTTACAGTATGCACCGAATTGCATCCTTCATTCTTTCCTGTACTTAAATGTGCTGGTATCGGTATCGGCCCATCCCTAGTTAAGGCCCTGCTAGTAAAACTATATAAAATCCATTAAACTCACCAAAGCTCCTCATTATTTGAAAACGAAGTCCTTTCTCTTTTAAAAAGACTTCTATGACGCCGTTGTACAGCACATCCTTGTTAAGTTCCAATAAAATATCTTGCCCAGTGCTGAGAGTCGATACTGCCCAGTCCTATATTCGCCACCAAAGCAACTTCTTCACCTCCATCTGCCATTCTGCTAAAAGTAAAAAATCTAACAATCTAAAAATTGAAAGTTTAAAGAAATCGGAGAAGGGAGAGATTAGCTGTGAGAGCTAAGCTAGTTGTTGTTCGGATGGCGAACTTTTTTTCGCAAGACGGTATTCACTCTGAATTCTGAATGCCCTAGTCTACCCGGAGACAACACAGATGAAAAAATCTTAATGGATAAAAGCTTTCATTTATTTGAGCTGCGCTAAAAGCAAGGCAACTGAAAAGAACGTACTGTAGCAATGAAATCACCATAAAGACTAATTTTAATGAACTTTGTAAAATATATATTATTTAAAAATATATTAAAGAAGTACAAAAATACATTTCTGATTCTGATTATCTTTGGGCCTGCAGAGAAGGCCTTGCAGGCCCTGACGACCCACCACTGATCGTGGAGGTATAATTTGTGAGCGTAATCATCCCGTGCATGATCTGACTAAAGGCTTCATTGTTGGATGAACAGTGTGAAAGGAATCGGAGGCTGGGTGACATGTTTGAATGATCCATGTGAGCGCCCTTCACCATCCCACATCTGTCCAAGGAGTTGTGTAGCTGCTGATGTAGCAGGGTTAGTGGGAACAATTGGACAAGAACAATTGGGAGGGAAAAACATGGGGGGACTATATGTGGCTGAATGCTCTCGTAATGTAAACACACTCATACATGTTCATTTTGCTGTTGAAATACTGTTATTTATTGCAATGTCACTTTTGAAAGTATTCCCCAATGTACAGTAGATAAGAAATGTACATAATATAATCTATAGAGGCTATTCTACAGTTTTTTAAACAATAGCTTTTTCTGAATGTTTAGTATTGTCATGGTGTCTAAAAAGAGTCAGGCACAGTTGAACAAATTTTATTGTAGAAGCCAAACTGTTCAGAACAAGAAAACCTGGGTCTGCGTGGCGTATTGAGCTTAGTCGCTGCATTGCACAACAGTCTACATCAAGACTAGTCACAGGTTTGAGCCTGTCTATGGGTAATCTGACTTTCCCCGTGCCTCCTGCACGAGACAGCGCAAATTGGATCAGATTATCGATCCTGCCATATCGCTCTCCAGCGACTCCTTGTGTCCAGATTGGGCAACTGTGGGTTAAAATGTAATTTTTTTCAACTTGTGACATGATAATGTTCCTCCAGACTGTCAGGATGTGGAATCACAGAGAAAGGCTGTGCTGCTCTGGTCTCAGCTCTGAGGTCAAACCCCTCCAGCCTGAAAGAGCTGGATCTGAGTAACAATGACCTGAAGGATTCAGGGGTGAAGATGATCTCTGCTTTACTGGAGGATCCACAATGTAGACTGGAGACTCTGAGGTGAGTTATAGTGTTTACTATTTATATTAAATACAACAAAATGACACAATAAGAATACAACAGAGATGCTGTTTTCAATGTAGACTGGAGACTCTGAGGTGAGTAATAGTGTTTACTATTTATATTAAATACAACAAAGTGACACAATAAGAATACAACAGAGATGCTTTTTTCAATGTAGACTGGAGACTCTGAGGTGAGTAATAGTGTTTACTATTTATATTAAATACAACAAAGTGACACAATAAGAATACAACAGAGATGCTGTTTTCAATGTAGACTGAAGACTCTGAGGTGAGTAATAGTGTTTATTTTTTTTTAATACAACAAAGTGACACAATAAGAATACAACAGAAATGCTGTTTTCAATGGATGCTCCTCCACACATTGTTAATTCCCATCGGCTGTCAGGCACAGAAGTGAAGACCCCACAACCTGCTGGACCACCAGGAAAAACAACAACATACTGTTTAATGGCCTCCACATAGAGCAGGGGTATTCAACCCTAACCCTACGGGGTCCGGAGCCTGCTGGTTTTCTGTTCTACCTCAACATTAATTGGACTCACCTGGTATCCCAGGTCTAAATAAGTCTCAGATTAGAGGGTTGCAATAAAAAAGTGGAGTGGATCTGGCTTCGAGGTCCAGAGTTGAATACCCCTGACCTAGAGAATTGGTCTAACAACTGTGTCACAGTGCCCAGGGTTTAAATCCTGATAGCATCATTCCTGCTACGTCCAGGGAGCTACGTATTATTTGGGTATAATGTTTCATTTGATTTGTGTTAATAGGATATTGTACTGTTATGTGTCATTTCGAAGCAGTAAAAGTAGCACAATCTGATGACAACTATTCAGCAAAACTACTTTGTACCTGAATTAATGCCCTGTACTTGGCTGGGCTTTAGTTGTCTTACATATACTCGGCTGATCTGAGCTGGGCTGTACAGTACATGGTTTGACTGGGCTGAGCTGTGGTCAGCTGGCCTTTTTAACTGTACTCTATGGTGCAAAATATTGTTTAAATAATGGTTAAACCTTTGGCTATATTAAATACATTTTCATGAAGACATCTGTTAATTATCAATTTTCACTAAGCCAATCTACATTTTAACCCAACAACAGCTAATTTGTCATAAGCACAATTTACCCTTGAAAGAAGTTGATGATATAATAGCACTGAAATAAATGTTTCCAGCACACAAAAACAGGTTAATCATATTTTTTTCCAAAATAAACAAAATATTTAGTCTTCACAAAGTAAACCTTTGTCTACTTAATTTATGCCCATCATTACATTTGACTACATTAAAATGTGACACAGACCCTATGAGTTATGTTATTACTTGAATTTTTTAGTTAGCTCAACATATGACCACATTGTGATATAAATATGAACAGCTTTAAAATATTACTTTTATATGCTATACTATATTATTATTCTGTTAGGCTACATTGTGTAATGAATACTCCCAAGGTATAAAAAGAACAATGTTTATTATCAACAGGATAGTAGTCAAACAAGGCAGCAACAGCTCAGGCGAAGGCACAGAGGACAATCCATAAACAAAACACTAACAAACGATGCATGGGTCAGGCCAGAACAACAATCCAAGAACGTAGGCTAAGGCACAGAGGATAATCCAAGGTAGAATACTTCACAAGCAAAGCAGGGGTCAGGCCAGAATAACAATACAGGAGTGTAGGCTAAGGTACAGAGGATAATCCAAGGTAGAATTCTTCACAAGCAAAGCAGGGGTCAGGCCAGAATAACAATACAGGAATGTAGGCTAAGGTACAGAGGATAATCCAAAGTAGAATAATCACAAGCAATGCAGGGGTCAGGCCAGAATATCAATACTATAGCGTTGGCAAAGGTACAGGGGATAATCCAAGGCAGAATAGTTCATAAACAAAGCAAAGGTCAGACCGGAACAACAATACATGAATATAATGCTCAGTAATGAATCAAACAATACCTCGCAAATAGGCAATGGAGTGTGTGTGTCTTAAATGCTGACTGAGTGAGAGCAGGTGAATGGAATTTGGTTGATTGAGTCCGGGTTATGGGAAATGTAGTTCTGATCATTCCAGGAAGGGGAAGATGTAGTTCTCTGTAAAAGGGAACAGGGAATGTTACAGAGTCCGGGTTATGGGAAATGTAGTTCTGATCATTCCAGGAAGGGGAAGATGTAGTTCTCTGTAAAAGGGAACAGGGAATGTTACAGAGTCCGGGTTATGGGAAATGTAGTTCTGATCAGTCCAGGAAGGGGAAGATGTATTTCACAGGGAAGAGGAACCAGGAAATGTTACACATTGTCTATTATTGTATTATTTGGTTAACATATTTCATAACATTTGGTTAACATGTTTAATGCACATCATTGTGAAGAGGGAAAGGTACATTTAGCATAATCTGATGAGTATTTTGTAAAACAGATTTAATTGAAATGCTTTAATTAGTATGTCCAAAATTCCATTATAAAGAGAATAATTTATGAAACTGTAGTCTAAAATTACTATTAACTATCCAACACAACTTTTCATAATCTAACATAAGGAGTAACACAAATAACCTTCATTGCTAATAATTTTACTTTTTGTAAATGTGTTCCTGACATGTCATACAAACTCTTTGCTGATTTAATTGTGTTCAACAAGTCTGCGTTTATAATCTCTCACTTTCTGTTGCGCGCAGGACTGTTTCTGAATATCAGACGGAGATTCTTAAAGGCTTGTGGACCGTTGTCACAAACAACGAAGTTGGGGAGTTGAAAGAAAATCTTGACTGAACTCTGTGTGACTTCACAGGCAAAATCTACTCGATTCCCATAACTTGCGCAGAAGTGATTCCCATGAACGAATCTTTTAGAGCAGCGATTCAGTACACCCAGTTCACTGAAACGACTTGTTCGTTCAGGATTTGCACATCACTAGTCTGCTGTTAGCTGTCATTACATTTGGCTTCAATACCCAGAAAGCTAGCAAGAAACATTGACAAACGTACTCTTCTAATCATTACAGTGGGTATCTACTTAATTTAACTTTTGATATAAGATATAGTAACAAATAGATAACATTGTACTATAACTAATTATGGAGAGATAAACATTATCAAATCGCTTACATGATTATCATTCATGATTTCAGTCTTAACTGTCTGTGTGGAGTTTCGGTTTGCCGCATTCAGCTAAGTTTGTGCGCGAGCAGTATGACAGCAGTCTGTGATGCACGATTAGAACTCACTCGGATTGGCTGCCCTGATCGCTGATTTTCATTTTCCATTTGCGATTGGGTGAAAAAAATCTGAAGATTTGGATATAATTCATTTTAGGTCTACTCAGTAGCGAATTGTGATTTAGAAAGTAGCAAAGTACTTTAGATAGTGAAATGCCTACTTAAGTAAGAGTAAAATTACAGACTTGAAAAAATACTCATGAAAGTACAAGTACCCAAAAATAATACTTAATTACAGTAACGGGGGGTAGTTGTAATTCGTTACTTCCAACACTGCATTACTGCTGTCCAGGGAGCTTACATCAACAATAACTCCTAAACACACTGGTATTTACTATTGACTGTCCTGGGTCAGTATCTCAGAAGAAAGGTTAAATTTAAGTAGCATTTTGTGAAATTATGCTAAACTCTTTGCAGGCTGTCAGGCTGTCTGGTCACAGAGGAAGGCTGTGCTTCTCTGGTCTCAGCTCTGAGGTCAAACCCCTCCCACCTGAAAGAGCTGGATCTGAGCTACAATCACCCAGGAGACTCAGGAGTCACACTGCTCTCTGCTGGACTGGAGGATCCAACCTGGAGACTGGAGAAACTCAAGTACGTCATGGACATGTTTTCAGACATCAATGTGGGATGTTAATTCTGTTCGAATTCCGATGGTCTCTATAATTACAGGGGTCCAATTAAATAAGGCCACGCATCATACAGATGTCCTTTGAACATTTCCACTCTTTGGTCTTTAGACACTGTGAAAACTACAAAAGATAAACACATAAAATACCATGCATCAAATATACTGTACTTCTTTCAGTCAATTTACAGTCTCTTACGCACAACAGTACAGAAAGTGCATTAAATATGTAGAAATTACAACAAATATTAAACACAAAAAAATATCACATGGCTGAAATACAAAAGCACAATTACCGTGTGCACCTCTTGGACTGTATTTGTTTGAGACCGTACTTTCTTTCTATGCGACCACCTTTGTTCTATCTGTATTCTTTTTGCCACAATGCAACAGGTATGGCCTTCGCTAAACTCTGGTCATTTGACCATTTTGACCTTTGACCTCAACATATCTTCATTGCTGGACAATAATTGAACACTGATAAACAAAGTGACCTTATTACAATGGGCTGTGTACCTTCAAATCCCCCACCCGGTACAGCCAGAAGAGGAATGGCCACCCCTTTGAGTCTGGCCTCTCTCTAGGTTTCTTCACAGGTATTTTTTTTAAGGTCAAAACAAAGTCTGCTGTGCATATAGCAACTCTTTCATCATTAGAATAATCATGGCAGGTAAATACCATGCTACATTTAATAACACTATGAATTTTGTATTTGTTCGCGGTTCTGGGGTAATAAAACACTTAGTATATGTAACTGCATTCCTGCAGTTATGTTGTAAGTAGAAGGATTTGACCAACTGGTATATTCTGTATGAGGTGTCTATGATTATTACAGTCTGCCCGTAAAAGTGTGTTATACTCTGCGGCTTGAGGTAGATGGTACAGTTTCCAAAAATATCAACGTTTTTATAAATGGTAATGTCTAAAACGTCGATATCCTTTCTAGATCCCTCTCTCTGCTGTACATTTTACATTTGGATCTGATGTGTTAAGAGAGAAACTCTGTGAGGAGAATATATGTGCCATTTCATATCAGTAGGATATCATTTATAGGCTATATATTTTCCAAAGTACGACATGATGGTGATATAGATTTTTTTTTAAATAGCTAATGTAACACATGCAATCCCCCCAGGCACGGGTCGCCTGAGCCCTGAGCGTTTTGAAAGTCTGGTGACGTGCCTGGTGTCCTGTATTTGCATTAGACAATAAAAAAAGATCGAATCAATTCATTCATTCATTATAGCTCCATCAATTATTACATTAAACATGTCTTTTTGATGCTACAGGAGTTGCATGATCTACTTAGATTAGAAAACGTAAAACAAATAGCTGTTGTTGTTTGAGTAATGGGCTGAAGGAGTTATAACAAAAATATATTAAATTAACGACACAATTAAATGAGTCACGAATAAAAGAAGTTGTGACGGATTGTTCGAACTGCACATAATTATGGTTTTGAGCATCTCCCATACTGTTTATTAATTATGTTTTCAAGCACTTTAGGCAAGAGAAAGGAAGGTTTGGCCAACATTCAAACAATGGGAGAGCTAAGCTTATTTGTGGGGGTGATAGCCTTGTCTTGCCCCAGCCTGCCGCTGCTGCTACAGGCCGAATGAATTCCACTGGAACTCCAGCGTGAAGTTATAGTTAATTTAAAAACATGAAATATTTGGGTGGTAATTATATAAGCTTATATGTGCTGTATAAGTGAGTAGGCCATGTGATCCAACTTTTTATAATTTTTCTTCCTTTTCTTACTGTACTTTAGCATTACATATGGTAATTGTCCAGTTTGTAGTTTGATTTGCCTACTGGAGGTCTTTTCTCAAGTACTCAATAAAAACAAACAATTATAGTTTATCTGGTTGGATGCCAATTAGCCTATTTAATATTTGACATTTTGTTGGCATTTATCCAGACACTAGTTGGTGATTACTTTTGCTAGTGAAACTGGGCAATCCAGACATAAAACATCACTTTAATAACGTATAGGCACGTTTGAATATTGAAATATATGTCGAGTAACATTTATTTTGTATTCCACTTTGGGAATAGCTGGTCTATAACAACAGTAAACAACAAAGATAATGACTGTAGTTATCTTGTATAAAAAACATTCTATATATAGTGTGCAGGAGGTGGGGGTGTCGTTTGTAAAAACATGCATATCGCACGTAATATATTTGCTAAAATACGGTAGATGTTTTGCCTAGTAAGGACTTGTAGATGAGATAGTACCAGTTATTTAGGTGCCAAGTGTGTAACGAGGGCCATCCAACTAATGAGTAGAAGTTGCAGTGGTAGTTATTATTTGGGGCATTGGTAACAAAACGTATGGCACTGTGCTATACTACATCCAATTTATTGAGAAGAGAGTTTAAAGCAGTTCTGTAAATAACATCATCGAAGTCAAGCATAGGGAGGATGGTCATTTTCACAAGGGCTTGTTTGGCAGGAAGGTTGAATGAGGCCTTGTTGTAAAATAGGAAGCCAATTCTAGATTTGATCTTGGACAGGAGATGGTTTTGTGGGTCTGGAAGGAGAGGGAGGAGTCTAGCCAGACCCCTAGGTATTTGTAAAATTTGACATATTCCAGGTCAGATCTACCCTGGAAATCCGGAGTTCTCGCGAGAGCACAATTTGAATTTGCTCAGCAAGTTACTCTGGCACCAAGTAATTCTGCTCATTTACTATGCCCTTGTAGCCGAGCTGCACCAATCACATCGGTGTATCGGATATAGGCGGGCCAGAGGCGTGTTAAACAAATGATGACAGCGCTGTGACCTCGAAGTCATTAGTAAACATTGTAAGATCGCTATGGATGAACACCAGTTGGTTGAAACTGCTTTGGCCGCTAAAATGAACGAATTAGACTTGGCTTTTTGTCTAAAAGAGGAACAGAAGACGGCGCTCGAATCGTTCCTTTTTAAGAAGGACGTTTTTGCTGTTTTGCCGACCAGATACGGCAAGAGTTTAATCTACCAGTTAGCTCCGCCATAGGAGCTTAGCGAAAACCCATTGGTGATTGGTCGTAGTGTTATCCAATTGCATACCTTGAGATTTTCAAATGCACGCTTGGTGCCAGAGTGGTGATGCTTGTTGGGCAGGCTGGTGCAGAGTGTGACCAGTTGAAGATCATGCATTTGGTTTTACCAGAGTTTAACAACAGCTGGGGGCCATGGAAGGAAAGTTGTATGTCATCAAATCTCTTTTGGAGGTTTTTTAGCACAGTTTACAACGTAGGGCCATATGTATATAGAATGGTGTCATCTGCGTAGAGATGGATAAGAGATTTGCCTGCAGCAAGAGCAACGTCATTGATGTATACAGAAAATAGTGATGCCCCGAGGATCAAACCCTGAGGCACCCCCATAGAGACACACTGAAATCTATCAGAGACGTACAGATGTCACACGGGGTGGAGATGTACCGGGTTATACCGAGAGGTGGCATTTTTTTAAAGAAAACAATACAAAAAATGGCCGCCAGGTGGCTCCAGGGTGCATATTCATCCAAATATTTTCCCTTAAACACGTTTTACACTAGAGATTATTTTATCATTAAAACAACTACGTTCTGAAGTTACAGTGGGGCAAAAAAGTATTTAGTCAGCCACCAATTGTGCAAGTTCTCCCACTTAAAAAGATGAGAGAGGACTGTAATTTTCATCGTAGGTACACTTCAGCAATGAGAGACAAAATTAGAAAAAGAAATCACATTGTAGGATTTTCAATGATTTTATTGGTAAATTATGGTGGAAAATAAATATTTAGTCACCTTCAAACAAGCAAGATTTCTGGCTCTCACAGACCTGTAATTTTTTAAGAGGCTCCTCTTTCCTCCACTCATTACCTGTATTAATGGCACCTGTTTGAACTTGTTATCAGTATAAAAGACACCTGTCCACAAACTCAAACAGTCACACTCCAAACTGCACTATAGCCAAGACCAAAGAGCTGTCAAAGGACACCAGAAACAACATTGTAGACCTGCACCAGGCTGGGAAGACTGAATCTGCAATAGGTAAGCAGCTTGGTGTGAAGAAACTGTGGGAGCAATTATAAGAAAATGGAAGACATACAAGACCACTGATAATCTCCCTCGATCCAGGGCTCCACCCAAGATCTCACCCCATGGGGTCAAAATGATCACAAGAACGGTGAGCAAAAATCCCAGAACCACACGGGGGGACCTAGTGAATGACCTGCAGAGAGCTATGACCAAAGTAACAAAGGCTACCATCAGTAAAACACTACGCTGCCAGGGACTCAAATCCTGCAGTGCCAGACGTGTCTTCCTGCTTAAACCCATCTGAGGTTTGCTAGAGTGCATTTGGATGATACAGAAGAGGATTAGGAGAATGTCATATGGTCCGATGGTAAAAACTCAACTCTTCGTGTTTGGAGGAGAAAGAATGCTGAGTTGGATCCAAAGAACACCAAACCTACTGTGAAGCATGGGGGTGGAAACATCATGCTTTGGGCCTGTTTTTCTGCAAAGGGACCAGGACGACTGATTCATTCAGGAAAGAATGAATGGGGCCATGTATCGTGAGATTTTGAGTGAAAACCTCCTTCCATCAGCAAGGGCATTGAAGATGAAACGTGGCTGTGTGTTTCAGCATGACAATGATCCCAAACACACCGCCCAAGCAACAAAGGAGTGGCTTCGTAAGAATTAATTATCACATAGTTGTTTGGCTCCTTTGTTAAACATACTGATAACAGAAACGACCTTGATCAAAAGTTTACTTACCCTTAAATGTTTGGCCTTGTTAAAGTAACACACAGTGACACACGCAGGTTAAAATGGTAATTAAATGTTAATTTCCCACACCTGTGCCATTTTAAATGAATTTCTTTGTATAAATAGTCAATGAGTATGTAAGCTTTCACGTGGATGCACTGAGCAGACTAGATACTGAGCCATGTGGAGCAGAAAAGAACTGTCAGAAATACCTGCATAATAAGGTACTGGAACTGCATAAAGTTAGAAAATAAATGAAAAGATTATAAAAAGTTATCCAAAGCCTTGCAAATTCTAGTCTGTACTGTTCAGTCATTAGGAATTGGAAGATTTGTGGATCTCTTGATTCCAAGCCAAGGTCAGGTAGACCAGAAAGATTTAAACCAAAACTGCCAGAATAATTGTTTGGGATACTAAGAAAAACCCAAAGGTAACCTCTGGAGACATACAGGCTCCTCTGGAAACAGATGGTGTGGTTTGATCAAGGAGCACAAAATGACAATACTTTAACATACAATATATAGTTTTTGGCCGCTAGGGGGCTTTCAATTAATACAATAGCAAAGATGTACTTGCGTGGGATCATGGGTTTTGTTATCGTCGTCAATGACATCCTTCCAATCTAGCGTCTCCGGCAGAAAAAAATGTTCACTGACAAAGTAATGTATTGATAAAAATATTAATACTTTATTCACGTTATGTTTTGCGGTTCCCTGGAACTTAGACCAACTAGAGCAGTCAAAGGTTATATGACGACATTGACGGAAGACAATTTCTCTGGGTTTGAAAGTTGGTGGAAACATTTAGAATAATGATAGTACACATCTAAGAAATATAAATAATATAGGTATAGTGATGTTTGCTTTTTTAATGCAAAGTACGTCTTTTGTTATTGTTTTCGAAAACTACATATTGTACCTTTAAACAAAAATGAGTTGCATGGTCGAGTTGCCAGAAAGAAGCTTTAACAGTGCCAGTGACACAAAAAATACAATCCACAAACCAGCAGTTCATCAGGTAATCAGTGCTTGTCCCCACCCACTATACCATAAATTGTGCGTATTTCAACATGCAATTGAATGGGCCTCCTCCTCTCTTTCCATCATGGATCAGCCACCAAGTCAGGCAAAACAGCGAAAACAAAAATTCAGCGATAACAAGGTTGATCTGCTTGTTTATGAGGTAACAGAGAATTGAAACGCTGAGTCAGAGATTCTGTCATCTTTGATTTCTTCCAGTAACTGTAGCTAATATTGCATGGCTGCTTAATCTGTAAAATTTAACGATTTCGTGTTCACTCAACTGAAAAAGTGTGATCCTTGTGGCAAAAGTCTTTTCAGCTCGTCACCTTGGCTTATGTCTTCATCTTGCTCGGATTACTGCTGCCATTTCACTAGGAGGCATATGCTGATTACTGCTGCCATTTCACTAGGAGGCATATGCTGATTACTGCTGCCATTTCACTAG
>JACXGM010004978.1:12454-36430 GCA_016801145.1 Umbra pygmaea
CATTTCACTAGGAAGCATATGCTGATTACTGCTGCCATTTCACTAGGAGGCATATGCTGATTACTGCTGCCATTTCACTAGGAAGCATATGCTGATTACTGCTGCCATTTCACTAGGAGGCATATGCTGATTACTGCTGCCATTTCACTAGGAGGCATATGCTGATTACTGCTGCCATTTCACTAGGAGGCATATGCTGATTACTGCTGCCATTTCACTAGGAGGCATATGCAAGTAGGAAACCCGCATCCTGGTTTACACCTACTTTTGAGAGACGGACAATTTTCACTGCAAAATAGAGGCGCACTTTCATGGGCAGTTTTTGTATGCATATGCATGAAACAGAGAAGCGCAATTTGCCATTTTTAGTTCCCGCGACAGGCATTCTGCACCTTAACCTCAGTGCGGCCTGTTTGTACATACCTCGCCATGCTTTTATGCGCACCTTGCAAAACAAATACGCCTCAAGTGGGCGCCAAAGCGTAGTACATCTGGCCCTGTGTATCACTGGATGACAGTCTGTTTTTCTGCTTTTCCCACAGTATGGATCATGGTGGAGAGTGCTGGTTGAAATCAGGACTGAAGAAATGTAAGTGTTTGTTTAGGTGTTTTAATGTCCAGTATATGAGAATAAGTAAATATAAAATGCAAATTTGTGATTAACATATATGTGGTGTAATATTTTGTCTTGGTCTCATCCATCAGATGTATGTATAATTTGATAATAATGTGTCATATTTTGTCTTGAGAAATGTGTATAATATGATACTGATGTGTGATATTGTGTCTTTGTTTCATCCATAGACATCTGTGATCTCACACTGGACCCAAACACAGCAAACAGATACCTTTGTCTGTCTGAGGAGAACAGAAAGGTGACATTGGGGAGTGAGAAGCAGCCTTTTCCTGATCACTCAGAGAGATTTGAAGACTATAAGCAGGTGTTGTGTAGAGAGGGTCTGACTGGACGCTGTTACTGGGAGGTGGAGTGGAGTGGGGTCGGGACTAAGATAGCAGTGACATATAAAGGAATCAACAGGAGAGGAGTGGGTGATGACTGCAAGGTTGGAAACAATGACAAGTCCTGGAGACTGTTCTGTGATGCTAATAGTTACTCTGCGTGTCACAATAATAAGACAACTGACATACCTGTCACCCCCTCAGGCTCCTACAGAGTAGGAGTGTATCTAGACTGGCCAGCCGGCACTCTGTCCTTCTACAGGGTCTCCTCTGACACACTGACCCACCTGTACACATTCAACACCACATTCACTGAGCCCCTCTATCCTGGGTTTGCAATTTATATTAACTCTTCAGTGTCTCTGTGTCAGCTGTACTCATGGCCATGTTTACCAGAACACAACATAGCTTCTTGTCCCATCAACTTTTAAAAAGTTATTTACAGCAAAATAAATTCACTATGTTTCACATTAAATGTGAAGAGTGATATGAATTTGTTGTATGAATATGTTTTGTAAATAATAACCAGGAAGATAGATAGATCTTTATTAATCCTTTGCAGGAAATTACAGTGTCACAGCAGCCTCAAGACAGACACAGCACCACAAATCCACTCAATACATCCATAACAATAAGTTAAAATATAAATAAAGGATAAAAGTTGTTATTTTTGTGCATTATAAAGTCGTATAGCAGTATGAAGGAATTCCTATGCCGCTCCGACTTGCACCTTGGTGCCAGCACCCTCTGACTGAAGGTGCTGCTGTTTATCACCTTTAGAAGATGAAGTGGGTGTGCAGGGTTGGTCAATATTGATCCTAGTTTTATCAATGTTCTGGCCCCTGCCACCTGCTGGACCGTTTCTAGTTCAGCCCCTACCACCGAGCCGGCCTTCTTGATGAGCTTGTCCACCCTGTTTCTGTCTGCTGTGCGGACACCGTCTCCCCAACAGGCCACAGCAAAAAACCAGAGCACTGGCCACCACTGTCTGATATACAATACCAAGCAAGAGTTGACAGATGTTGAATGACCTTAGCCTTCCTAAAAGATAGAGTCGGCTTTGCCCCTTACAAAACACTGACTCCATATGACACTTCCAGTCCAGCTTGCTATCAAACTGCACTCCAAGGTACTTGTGGTTGTCCACCAACTCCACCTCAGTGCCCCTGATAGTGACTGGTGTCGGTTGGATCCTCCTCCTGAAGTCCACAACCATCTCCTTGGTTTTTGTGGTATTGAGATGGAGGTGATTGTCCACGCTCCATTGCACGAAATTGTTAAGTATTCCTCTGTACTCCTCCTCATCGTGAGTGTTGCACCTTCTTCCTGTTCACCCAGGTTATAGCCTAGCTTGGAAAAATCCAGACCCAAATCCGGAGGATATAAAGGTCTTGCTTCGACTAATGAAAATGACTAAACTCGAGGGGCGGCACCAAGCATGCATTTGAAAATCTCACTGTACGCAATTAGATAACACTACGACCAATCACCAGTGGTTTTTTGCTAAGCCTCTATGGCGGAGCTAACTGGTAGATTAAACTCTTGCCGTATCAGGTCGGCAAAAGAGCAAAAACTTCCTTTTTTAAAAAGGAACGATTCGAGCGCCGTCTTCTGTTCCTTTTTTAGACGAAACGCCAAGTCTAACTCATTCATTGTAGTGGCCAAAGCAGTTTTAAACAACTGGTGCTCATCCATAGCGATCTCACAATGTTTACTAATGACTTCGAGGTCGCAGAGCTGTCGTCATCTGTTTAACACGCCTCTGGCATTCCTATATCAGATACAGCGATGTGATTGGTGCAGCTCGGCTACAAGGGCATAGTTAATGAGCAGAATTAATCGGTGCCAGAGGAACTTGCTGAGCAAATTCAAATTGTGCTCTTGTTAGAACTCTGGATTTCCAGGGTAGGTCTGACCTAGTTATAGCCTGTTCTAATCAGAAAAGTATGGCAGGTGTGTCCATTCGCTGATTGTATTCAGCCGGTATACCTATCTCTATTTAAGCTGTGGTGAGCAGAAGGAAGGTGCGGTTGGTGGAGAGACATCCATTGTTTCAGCTGTTCTTGGCGGTAATCGAGGAAAAGTGCATTGTGGGAAACATCCGCACGTTAGATGGTGTGTTGGTCGGGCACTTGTAGACTTTTCATACCGAGAGCCGAGTGGATTGGAATGGCGTCCTCATGGGGTTCCACTGCGGCGGAGTTGGAGCAGGAGCGGGCTGAGATAATCGAACTGGATAGACTGGCACTGGAAAGGGAAAACAGGAGGAATGCCGGGTTGGTGGCGGGTTGCGACGGCTGTGCCGGGGGGGAGGTCGTAATGAAGGAGATTTCGGATGGGAGTGTGGGTGTTGCTGGGGTGGCAGTAGGGTTTGAGGAAGCACAGTTGTTCGGAGGAAGAAAAAACGTGCATGGAAGAAAGAGGGTGGTGAGAGTAGTTCGGGAGAGGGTGAAGGGTCAGCACTGGCTGGTGGGGAGCAGGGGTATAAGGTGATGGTGGTGTTTTCGGCCCCGGCAGGTAAGGTGTTACACCTGGTGTCACTCACTGCGGCAATTAGGGAACAGGTTGGGAGGGTGGTGGATGCTAGGTGTTTGAGTGGTGGGAGTGTTCTTATTGTGGTGGGTGTGTGGCTCTGATGGATATGTTGCTGAAGTTGGAGGTGTTGAATGGGGGTAAGGTGAGGTGTATGGTGCCTTGGAGTGAGGTGAAGGTGAGAGGGGTGATCACAGGTGTTCCTGGAGGATCTGTCAATGGAGGAGTTAAAAGAAGTGGTGTCGGGGGGGTTGTATTGGACGCGAGACGGATGGGCAGTAGGGCACTGGGGTTAGAGAAGGTGAGTCCCACGGTGTTGTTGGAGTTTGGAGGGCCGTTGCCGAGTAGGGTGCACTTAGGGTTTCTTTGTTTTTTGTGAGGGAATATGTGCCGCCGCCGCTGAGGTGTTTTAAGTGTCAGTGTATGGGGCATGTGGCGGTGGTGTGTAGAGGGCAGGGTAGGTGTGGGGGTGCGCATGAGTATGGTAGGTGTGGGGTAGGGGACAAGGTGAGGTGCTGTAATTGTGGTGGGGAGCACAGTGTTCACGTATGCGGAAGCAGTGCGGAGTGACCGGCCTCACACTGCGGTACAGTTGATGGCGGTATATGTACCTTAAGTTGGTTGCGATCCTCCATTAACCCAAAGAAGAAGAAAAAGAAGGAAGGCGCGGTTCATTATTATCTGTTAACGTGGTTGGTGTTGTATTCCCTGGACTGTAATACTCTATGGAGTCTACTGTTTGTACTCTCTCTACTCTATGAGTAGAATAAATATATGAAAGAATGTATGCGTATTGCCAGGAAGTTAACCTTTTGCGTTCTGTGTAAGAGCACAGTATTTTTATGGTCTCATGAAGTTGTGCGATCTTCGTATATATGTCCAATGTATATCAGTTGTGAAGGTATGATACCAGTTCAATAAACCACAAAACCAACATCCATCTGCCTGCATGATCTCCATCTTTCTACACCACACCAATCCATGACAATAGTGTTGTTCATTTCTATATATTTGAACATTTATAAGTGCTATATTTATATTCATAGTTTATTTTATTTATTACAAATGAATAATATAATTAATATATTATAATTATTAATTCATGTCCCACATATTACACGCAACCCTTTTACCAAAAAAATATTACCCCCCATAATAAAGTGGAACATTGCATATAGCAGATATTAACAGGAATATTAATCATGAATATATTTTCTGGACCGTGGCCAGGCAACAAGTACCCTCATTTCATTTTCTTAATTTTCACAAAGATTTTAAGATTTGGGTCTGGATTTTTCCAGGCTAAACAGTTGGTAAGATGGTGGACAATTTTTTTATATTCCGGTTGTATTTTGATGAGCACAAGCATAAAATATTCAACTAAACATTTACAAATATAGTATATTTATTAGTCCATTTTAACATGAGGTTAAACTGAATAAGTTGCTGTGTAGAGTTTAAGGCCAAACTGTTTAACATATAGTCAGGTCTGAAAACATTTGGACAGTCATTTTTGGCCTGTAATTCTTACACCATTTACCCAAGTTGGTTTTTAATACCCACAAATTAATGTTGAAATTCAGCATGTTGACGTCCTATTCATTATTCTACTACAATATGATGTGGTTGAATACAGAAAGAATGATAAATGTCACAATATTTATGGATCTGTTTGTATTTTATAGGCCAAGTCAATCTCAATATTTAAATTAAATGTTACAGTATATAATTCAATATAAAAATATTAACTGTGCCAATAGGTATGGAGTACATTTTAGTACTTTATCAAAGAGAAAGTTGTTGAATTATTCTGTTATCCGTAACATAGAAGACAAAACAGGATTTTAAAACATTTGATATTGATCTGTGTGTGATTAGTCTAGTTGATTTGTTACTGTTTTCAGTGTTGATTCATGAAGTGTGTTTCTCACCACTGCTTTTTAGCAAGAGAACAGTAGATTGCTTGTTAAATTTCCCTGTAAAAGTAAAGCAATTCGTATTAGTAAAGTTAGTAACAGAACAATGCTGATCTGGTTAAAGCAGGTGTTTACTGCCATCTAGTGGGGAACACATTACACATCAAGGTGGGGCACAGGTGATACTGCATAGGTAATATGGTGAAAGTGAAAGTATTGCTGTCCTTTTCTTCTAAAGCCATTTTGAGAAGGAGCAGAAAATATTGCCCTATTGAGAAGAAAATAATAAAGTAGGTATTACAAATTATTTCAGAATAATAACATACACTGAATAACACTGCAAGATTGCTAGTCTCTGACAGTATTTAACCAATTCTATTTAGCTCTGGATAGATCTTCCATGGTAAGTATTCTTTTTTCCAGGTTCTTCTTGCACATCACCATTTGCTGTTCAACTAAGGATATGCATTTCTCTGGATCATGCTCATTCTGCTGAATGTTCTGCTCAAACTCTTTGAGAAGTTAGGCTTATGAGATTCAAGAAAGAATAAGAAAAAGAGCCAGGTTTCCTCATTTAGTGGAATTTGTGTTTTGACAAGCAAAGGTTGCCAATGACCTGCGTTTTGGAGATTTCCTGTATTCTACTCCAGAAGATCAGAACAACTCAAAGCAATCAAGCATCAGATTTGTGTGTTTGAGGTGCGGGAGGTGCTGACGTCCGTGAAGGTATTGGGAGTGTCTGTTGTGAGTGTAGGGGGCACATCAGCTAAAGCTGTAGTGGGTGTGTGTGAGTAATTGAGTGAGACTGCTGCCTGCTGAACAGAGGGTTGCAGGAAAATGGATTTGAAGTGCCTGTGTTTTGGCTACAAAAACCAGCCGAACTTATCCGAAACCAGCCCAATTTATATCCACCCACCCAAACCCATTTTTGCCTGCAAAAAAAATTGCAAATAAGATTGGTATCCGCCCAATCTGGCAACCCTGCACCTGGCTGAGGTTTGTGGTGTCTCTCTCTCCCTACTTGGAGCTGGGCGAAGTTGCCATCGCAGTGATATCAGAGTTTTATACGTAGTTGAATATTAATTTGTGTTAACGTTTATCATGTACCAGACACAAGTGCACCGTGTGTGCCTTGTGTTTAGAGCCGTTTCTGACGTTATTATAATCAATCCAGTTCAATGGTGGTTGAGTTTATCAATCAGTCAGCTTCAGCTAACAAACAGAAGTTTGTGTGTGTGTGTCTGTCTCACTCAAAGGGACACAAGCATCACAGCGAAATTTGAGAGTTATGTTTTATACGTCATTGAATATTTATACCTTTTAAGGTTGATGCAGTTTAGAACAGAAACTAACAATTTGTTGGTTAATGTGCATCTGACATCAACGTTATTTTCCTCTGCTGATTTATGTTCTTTTGTTGACGAATCTGCCAGATTTAGCATTTTCGTTTAGACCTACTAGTGTGTTGTCTTTGTATATGAGGTGACATATTAGCCTTAGACATGCTCTTTTAATTTTATGTAGAACATTTGAAACCATGGCAGTCTCTTTTTCCTCCATTACAACTTGCAGCTCCTAAACTGTGAGTATTAAGAACTTTCAGTGAGTGGTGTGTGGGAAAAAGAAGTCTTTTTCAGTTGTTTTACATTCACTATTGCTGTTTACATTTTCCTTATCTTAGGAAAGACACAATTTTTTGTTCACATTTTTTTAAATTGAGACTTGTGACATTTGTTATCATCGTATCATTTTATGATGTAATTTGAGGGAGCAATAGCAGGATCGGATCCAAATATCGGCTCAAGAGAATCTGCAGTCCATATTAGTCATCGGCCAAGGCTGATGAAAAAAAATCGGTATTGGCACTAAAAAAATCCATATCGGTCGATCCCTAATTGAGATCAAATCTACTAAACATCACCAAAACAGATGAGTTCCATCAGTGTAAATGTATGGGGAATTATGGGTGCAGATGACTCAGTTGTTAGGGAGTCAGATGGCTCAGTGGTTAGGGAGTCAGAATGGTAGTGGAAAGGTAGCCCTTTCTGTTCCCTGCCAAATGTTGTCTGTACTTACTGTAAGTCGCTCTATATAATAGTGTTAATGCAAAATATATTTAAAAACGAATTGAATTATTGATATTATTTCGCTAAAACCGTACTATGAAGGCTTCCATTTGTGTTGTCAAATAAAAGTAAAAACAACAAGTTTATTCTGGGTATGTACAGTACCAGGAAGCTTACATTTAGTTTCTAATGATGTAGACCCCTTTTGAACATTGATTAACTCTGTCAGCACCAGTCTTGCCACAGTTACTTTGAAAAAGTAATCTGCTTACTGATTACTCCTTTAAAAAGTAACTTACTTTCTTTACAGATTACTAGATTTTAAAAGTAACTATGTTAGATTACAAGTTTCTTTATTAGTTACACTCAGCAGCTGTCGACAACACCCCCACCGCCTCAACATAAATGATGACAACCGGTTTTGCCAAAACTCACATTATTGGAAGTGCATTTTTAACAGAAACATCAACAATGTATCTCCTCACATTTTAAGTTAAAATCAATTTCCTGAAAAAAATATGTCTTTATAAAAAATAAAATAAAGACAGTCTTTCTTGACTTCGCTTAACATAAATACTTTTCTACATGGTGTAGAAATGTATCTAATACATTTTTTTTTTTTAAACTTTTCTTTGTATACTTTGGTAAACCAAAATCACTTTCTGTTGGTTTTTCTGTTTACAGAGAAGGTGTCAGGGCAATGTGCTGTACTCAGAAGAGAAAAGCGATTAGTGTATTATTATTATTACTTTCGCAATTATGAATCGTTTTAGTTTTATTGTGACTTTTAATTTGTCATTCCTACAAAGAAAAGTTTTTTGTAAGACCTCAAGGTCTTAGAAAGAGCCTTGAGGACATGAAGTATCATTGTTTGCAGAATGGAGTAACCACAGTATCCATGCCCCGGTTTGTAAGATTCTACACATCCTTTGTCCAAGACATAATTGTCTAATCAGGAATTTCTATTTGATATATGATTTGTCTAATTGACAGCATTGGCTGCGGTCTTGATTGAGTTGGAGCAATGTGGAGAAAATACTTGAGCAAGTATTCCATACCACAAATATAATCATCACCGTGTACAGCCTTTCACAGAGAAACAGAAAAAATCCAAAATAAATTTAAAAACGAAGGGGCTTTAGGTTGTAAACAATGGGCGTTTGTGGGTTGGTCAACGAATACTGATAGTTTGTAAAAATTGGCTTTTGTGGGTTGGACAACGAATGGCTTTAGTGTACTTAAACCGCTCAGATCTATGTAGCCAAGATTCAGACTTGATTGAATTTGTGTACCCTACAACAAACAACTTTGTGACTAAAACAATGCTGAAATCTGCCGAGAAACATCTTTCGGACGACGTGACAGTTGTGTCTGAATCTCCGAAGAAATCTATGCAGAGCTTAACACGGAATCATCAACTACACGATGACATGTTGACACACGAGTGGAAGCTGGATGATGGATGTACAAATGGCTACATTTTTAACCCTTTAAAATCATCTGTACTATTTTATACATTGAAAGCAGGTGAATCCTTTGTACAAGGCTGAAACAGAAGATGTGGAGTTTACAGCTAAGAAGTGGAATATTTGTCGTAATCTGTATTGTTTTGGTCCAGCACCAACCATAGCAAGCAGAATAGATGCAATGTTCGAAGTGATGAAAGGCTTGAAACGCTATGACTCTGTTAGGTATACATTATTATAGGGTGATAAAGAAAAGATTATAGAATGCGACTGCGGATGTGCAGCATTTAACTTAACTGACTGATCCAAGCAACAACATCAAAACTCCATCTAATTTCTACAGACTGTTACAAGAGCAACATTTGTAGATGTTTTTAAAAATTGTAAATGTATACACTTCTGTGAAAACATTAAAAAAGTCAAACTATTAATGATTTGTGAAATCTTTTTAATCACACAAGTTGAACAAAAGACATTAGTAGAATAGAATTGTAGAACTCAAAGTATAATTCAAACAAGTTTTTTATGGTAACACATCTCAAGTATAATAGTGTTAGGATTAGAAGTTGTAAAAGTTTTACAACAATGAATACAAAAACATTGTATCAATACAACTAAAGATGAGTTTTGAGCTTACATCTGTTGAACAATTGCACAAATGTGAAACAATTTCATGAACATCGACAGTGCTTTCTTGGTTGTAGTTAACAACTAAATATTGATTGTAGTTAACAACTTTAAGTTGACCTTTCAAATTGAAAAATCTAGTTATTTTTTGGAAAAAACATTCATGACTCTCTTATTTAACAGGTACCCTCTGCGTAGCTGCTTACAATGTTTGAATAGATTGTGGATTTCATATATAAAACAAACTACACTAAACCATTCAAACAGTGGAAAGGCAAATATTGCTATGAAATAATTGACTTTCTTATCCGCATCAGTATATCTCATTGTATTTAGAGTCTTTGTAGCGTTTTCAGGATTGAATTTAACGCAAACAAAAATAGTGTAACGTGAACCCTTGTGAAACTCGTCGGCTTCAACACGTATGGCTTTTAGAATATCTCCATCAACTTGCTTCTCCACCGCAAAACCGGGTCTTCCTTTCACAATCTCAGTTTTGACCTGGAAAAGAGCTCGGCATAGACACATCCATTCTTGTGTATCGAGCTGTTGTCTAAAAATGTTCCACTCATTTACATCCTCAACCATTTTTTGCTCATCTGTGAAGATTTCCATGGTTTAGTTCAGCGGGCTGAAAATGTATGACAAAGTATTTTATCCTATTTTTATACTGTTTTTGAAACAGCCTGGAGCTCTGATGATTAATAATGTCACATCCTGAGACATGAAACCAGGAATTTCACTCCATACCTTTTTACTCTTCATATCCATTATCATTGCTTAAACAAATCGAACCCAAGCCTTAAAGGGCATTAAAAGAACGCTTGTTTTCAAAAATGTATGGTTAACACAAATGTCTATGCCCTCATCGGCCCGCCCTGTTTTACTCTACAGCCAATCCTATAGGATCTAGTTCAGGGGCTTCACTTCTGTTCATCAATTGATCTTTTGAACATAGATTGTTTCAACCTGAAATTGATATAATTTGTCTTGGGCTGAAAGTCCTAAAGTTTAAATAGACACATTTTTGTTTTACGACAAACTTGAATCTCTCAGCCAGTCAGATTGACTGCCCAATTTAGAGCATTAGATGGTTAGGAACTCTTAAATTAGTTAGGATTAGAACGTTCAACAACACTATATGAAAAACAGACCTAGGTGTCTAAGGTTGGCATAGACACATCCGTGTTGGTCACAAGACTTCAAATAATTAAACAAAATCAAATTCAACTACAAGTTTGGATTCTGTTACTCGTTATTCAAACCTGTTTGATTCACGACATGAAGGATTAAGACTTGTCACACTACACCCTAAACAGGGACAAGTTGTAAGAAAGTGTTTTAGTTGGTCAAGAAGCCTGCAACATTGCTTTAGTTTATCCATTGCTGTCACTATCTATTGTTGGAAACCTATAGCAACGCTGTATGCTAAACAGCTTTGCACCTTGACATTTTCCTACTTTATGTTGTAAAAACATTGATGTCTATCTTGCACTATCTTGCTTTAAACCATGTTTAAACCATGTCCTTTACTGAGATCTGAGACGCCTTTAACACTAACCTAACCAGGGACAAGGTGTCAGAAAGAGGTGGTTTTAATATAGAGTATGGGCTTCTAGACCCTTGAAAAAGACAAATCAAAGTATTTCAGTATATGTTATACACATGTCATATTTATCTTTCAATGTAAGAAAAACATAATTTCTAAAGCCTTTTATAAAAACATAGCTGTGTTGTTTTTTTTACACACTACATAGTGAACTATTGTAAGGTATTATAACCTAACCTTTATATTATATCTAAATAACTATAGAAACTCTTTGTTTTTGTTTTCAGTTGAAAAATGATTAGCATCTCACATCTACAAGTCTGTATCAGCAACACACATCTACAAGTAAGTATCAAACACTTTAGTAAAAAACCCTGTGTGAACTGGAACTTGGCTGGATAAAACAATGTCTAGAATACAAAAGTTTAATACAAACCCAATTAGTAGAAATAAGTTTGCTTTGAAAAACACTGGCGTATGTTTAAACCGATCAACAAAACCCTACTTTTTCACTTAAAGTCTGTTGTTAATGTGAAACCGAATTCATTTTCTATTACATCCATAATTGGATGTAAACAGACTATCTATTGTGCTCTTATATTTGTTTTAATTTAGATTGTTTATCAAAACATAGCCAGCTTAAGAAAACAGTCCATATAAATATTCTCGCAGATAAGAAATGTCATTTGAAAACATACTTTTGTTAATTTGTTGTAAAATAACGATAAGAACCAACATTGAAAAAGACAATCTTACCGTGGCGACGTGGATCAGGTTTCAAAGACGGGGAACCACCGTAACAGGCTTAGAGTTTTAAGGTTCAGTATACTACCATGTTGAAAGCCTTTTAAATCAATTCTCACCCTTTTGCACGGAAAACAGACTTTGGGTACAGCGCTCTAGATTTTCTGAATCAAAAGTTTACAACGATACTGTTGTGTGCGCGTAAGCAGTTAAGATGTGTGAAAAACGGGTTGGATGGAAGACGATGGCTTACACCCTCATGAGCCATCAGATTCATCATTTAAGGGATATACTCAACATGTAATATTGTGAAATGATATAAAAAAGATTAACCATGGTAAGAAAGCTATGCATTTCTAATTCTAAATCAATATTTTCCATTCTGAACATTTGAGAAACCAATGCCTTGATGGTTTATAGGATTCGTGATGCTGTGTGGTCACACCCTGCAAACTTGACGTTTTGAAATACCATCGAAAAGGGTAAGAACATATTTTATTTCAATATTCATAGCAGTTTGAATGTGTTACGGTGTAACTATGATGTATCACCATAGTTTGTGATCCAAACTGACCCTTCTGTAAATCAATTCTGTTGGCTTGATTTGAGGCTAAAATTGTTTGGATTCATAAATGACTATACTTTTTAGAGTTTTTGACAATCCATTAAATCAGCTAGATGCAAATCTGCACTCAGATGTAAACAACAAACACACAGTTACACAGAAACACATCAAAATGTTTTTGCAAATTGAGTGATCGTTGACACACATACACGTTTGCTTTTGCAAACACTTACGCACACGCACACTCACACACACACACACACACACACACACACACACACACACACACACACACACACACACACACACACACACACACATTTACACAAATATGTAAAAAACAGAGATACACATACACACGCCAGTACACCTAACTAAGTTAAGGAGTGGTCTGTTTCAATTATTTTGGGTTTGTCCAGCCCCTTTTGAGAGATATGGTCTACACTTTGTGGTGAGAGTACTACAGACCTTTGTTGTATACAATGGCAAAGTCTCTGGGAGTAAGAATTCTAAAAAACATTGTTTTCCCTAGATTAATGGTTGTCTTATAAAAGTATTTAGAACCTGTCAGATTCTGATCTGACAAGTTAAAATTATAACATTTCTCCAAATTATGTCTTAAAAAATATGTAACAGGTTTAAACAATTTACAATACTAGTTTGGATTTACACTGATTTTTTGAAGCACAGTTAAACTAGCTATAGTTACTGACAACATAGAAAAGAGGGTCGTTAACACAATCCACTCACACACACAGATCCTAGGTTGAATTGCATCCTAGATTTTTGCTTTCACCCTAGAGAAGTCATAGAGCCTATAATTCCAACAGAGATACCAAAAAGTTTAAATAGATTTAAGAACAGAGGGTATAAGCTGGAAATGTATTTAAATAAATCGGTATACACTTGTCATAAGTAAGCTGTTGCTTGGCTATTTTTCTATATTTGTTTTGTAAAAGGACTTACTGCCGTTTCTAGATCCTATGTGTCCACAAATTAAACTAACCAAACTGCTTATTTCACAAATTCAAAGGTAACATTGCAAAAATAATTTGTATTCCTAAAACAGATAAACATGTAAAACAAGAAAACCAGTATATTAATGATTTGAAACTTAAAAAATGTAAAGCTCACCTCGGAATTTGAAATGTAAAGAATTAAACCCAAACAACACACACAATGTAACAGGCTAATTGTATTTTAAATAATAATTCATTTGAATGCCCTGACTCTCACACAAAATTGTGCTGTGGTTTGCACATATAGACACATTTACACAAACTTTTTCAGGTTGAACCTATGTTATTTGCCTATACCACACAATTTTTTATTAACATCATGTTCTACCTAAATCTGAAATGATGTAGCAGCTTAGACAGACTGTGTTGAAGAATTCTGTGGGAGAATGAACAACTACTGGTTTTAGTTAATGCAAACATTCAATTCGGATGTCTAAGCAAATGGTTTTATGACCTCATTGAACTAAAGGCCTGAACCCCACTGGGCTTTTGACAACACCTCGTAAAACACTTAGCTGAACTTTAGGTTGTAGGGAACTGTTTAGACAAACATTGAATCAAGCTCTGTAAAAACTACATTTGTTTTTAACCTGATACAGGAAAGGGGCTTATTGTAAATGTTATAACCTGCTCCCAAACAGAACTTTGAGTCAGTGGCGAAACCTTTGAGGGTTGGAGAAATCTGAGAGAGAACTCTGCCATTTAGAGGCAAAACATTTGGGCATTTTGTTTCACTTTTAGAAAACAAAAAAATTTACTTTTAGAAAATCTCACAAATTATCTTATAAACTCTTGAAAAGACCAATGACAGAAAATGTTTAACATTGAAGCAAGATCAATCACACAGCTAAATTAGCTTGTGCCATAGAGACACACATACTTTATTAGGGGATATAAAAAGGGGTACCTTGAAACACTGTTTGAGAGGGGGTAGGAGCTCACTCTAACAGAAATGAAGGGTTTTGTCTCCCAAACACACATACAGAGACATACGCACACATACAAACACCACAGATTTTTTGGGGCCTGAGCGACATGAGTAAAAATGGCTGACAGAGACACATAGGTTGGGGCCTGAGAAACTGAAACACCCAGCTTAGCTTTGAGGAAAAATGGCTGACAAAGATACACAAACACAGATTGTGACTCCCCTACACACACAATGAAGGCTGGCCTTAGAGGGCTGTACCTTACAGTATTCTTTTCAAACGGGCCTATACGATCGCTCGAACCCACTCCTCAACCTTTTTGACAGCTCAGTTTAGGGAGGGCTATATATAGCCTAGACCCATGCAGGAACTCCTTTTAAGGTCTGTAGCATAGGCAGTTCAATAGGAACGCGCAAGGTGGGGGGTCAGGGAAGTGGGGGACAGGGGTGGGGGTCAGGAACGGGGGAAAGGGGTGGTGACGGGAAGGGGTGAGGGGACAAGAAGGGGGGAGGGGGTGGAAGTGGGGACAGGGGTGGGGGCCAGGAAGAGGGACAGGGGTGGGGGCAGGAAGGGGGGAGGGGACAGGAAGGGGGGAGAGGAAGGGGGGCGGGGTTTATGGGGGGGCAATAAATCATTCAGGTGGTCATCATTCACTTTTTTGATAGGTGGGTACTTGATATACTCTCTCACAGCCACTGGCAGTACACTGGAACCCAAGTATACCTCGAAGTAGATACCTCGAATAGTTGAGTAGCGGGCCTGGCACGCATTGAACTTCCTAGAGAAGTAACAGAGTGGACGTTCAATCCCTGCCGTGTCATCTTGCAGTAACACTGCCCCAGCACCCACAGAGCTAGCATCAACCTCCAACCTAAAAATTTTGCTGAAATTTGGGCCAGCTAGCAAGGGGGAGCTACACTAATGTGCATTGTTAACCTCAAAAGTATACTGACACCGGTCATCCCAAACAAATGCTACCTTAGGGCTTAGTAAATTGGTCAGCGGGGCAACAACAGAGGTAAAGTTTCTGCAGAAAGAAGGATAATGTGGACATATGGTCCGACCATGAGGAAGAAAAAATGACAACATCATCTAGGTAAGCTGTACAGTTGGACACTGCTGACAACACTATGTTTATTAAACGTTGGAATGTAGCAGGAGCATTACGCATACCAAATGGCATCACTGTATACTGGAAGACGTCGTCAGGGGTAACAAATGCAGATATTTCACGAGGGGTCAGAAGCACTTGCCAATATCCTTTATATAAATCCAATTTGATTACATATGCTGCAGCCCCGATGGTGTCTACACAATTGTCAATCCGATGTAGCGGAAATGAATCCGGTAGAGTTACGGAATTTACTCCTCTGTAATCTGTGCAAAATCTGGACGTCCCGTCAGGCTTGGGATTCAAGATACAGGGTGAGCTCCACGGACTTGTGCTGGGCTTTGACATGTCATATTGCAATAAATTCGCTACCTCCTTTTTCATACGAGTCCTTTTTGCTGCGTTCACACGATAAGGGTGTTGTTTGATAGAAACAGCACCCCCTACATCAACGTCGTGTTCCAGTAGAGATGTCCGCCCAGGACCGTCCTGGAAAATACTTAAAAAAAGTTTATTAGAGTTATGAAGGCCTTAGCCTGTTCACCCTCTAGGTGGTCCAGCAGGGAAGGCAGTTTACTCAGCATGTCAGAAGTACACAGTCTTTCACACTGTTGTAAGGTATTTCATAGTGTCAATCCATTCTCATCGTCCCCCTCTAGGTCAGGAAACAGCACCACTGCCACACAAGAAACCGTGGGCTGGACCAACCCATCAGAGGAGTCAGTGGGAAATTCTCGTACCTGACATGTGGCGCAGATGGCTCAGTGAGTAGGGAGTCAGACTTGTAGTCAGAAGGTTGCCAGTTCGATTCCCGACTGAGCCAAATGTCGTTGTGTCCTTGGGCAAGACACTTTACCCTAATTGCTCCCAGGTCGTTGCTGTAAATAAGAAATTGTTCTTAGTCAACTTACCTGGTTAAATAAAGGTTAAAAAAAAAAAAAAAAAAAAAAAAAATTATGCCTTAAGCATGTTGACTTGGCACACTCTGGACGTGCGCCTCCGATCTGGAGTCGTGATGATATAATCTGTGTCACTTAGTTTCCTTGCGATTTCATATGGACCTGCAATGCGTGCAGACAAGGACAAGCCAGGGATCGGCAGCAGGCCTAGCACTGTATCCCCTGGCAGGAATCCACAAACAGCCTTTTTATCAAAGTGTGATTTCATGCGCCTCTGCGAGGACACAAGAGTCTTCTGCGCCAAGTCACACGCCTTATGTAGTTTCTCACACATTTGGTTGATGTAACCCAAAACATTTTTCCTACAGCTGAGTGAACTAGGTGACAGTATCTGGTCCTTTACTACCTTCAAGGAACCCCGAACCGTGTGGCCAAATACTAAGTCGGCTGGACTAAATCCTAGGGATTCCTGTATGGTCTCCCTAATGGCAAACAACACATACGGTACTCCCTCATCCCAATCTGACCTGGTATCCAAACAATACTTGCGTAACATCCCCTTCAGTGTCTGATGCCAGCATTCCAAAATGCCCTGGCTTTCCGGATGGTAGGCGCTTTAAACCTAGTGGGAGATTATGCAAGACTTTGGCAAATAGCTTAGACATAACATTTTAGCCCTGGTCTGTTTGTAGTACATTTGGTAAACCAAAAGTGAAAAAAAATCTTAATCAATGCTTTAACCACACCTTTAGTGGTGATGTTACGAAGCGGAATAGCCTCCGGGTATCTTGTGGCACTACACATTATCGTTAGTAAATACTGATTGCCTGACATAGTTTTTGGCAATAGACTAACACAATAAATTATTACGCGCTCAAATGGCTTCCCAATTACCGGAATAGGGTAAAGAGGAGCAGGGGGAATGACCTGGTTTGGCTTCCCTGTCTTTGACATGTGTGACAAGTCTTACAAAAGTCCTTGACATCTGCTTTTAAACCTGGCCAGAAGAAGTGGAGAAGGACACGGTTATAGGTCTTGGTTATCCCCAAATGACCAGACCATGCATAGTCATGTGCCAGTGATAACACCTGCTGGTGCAATGAGGTAGGAATCACTACTTGGTACACTGCTCCCCATTCGCTATCCCCACTGGGTGCTTTCCATTTCCTCATTAGAATCCCCTTCTCTCGGAAGAAGGTGGTTTCCTTTGATCTAGCTTTTTCTGATGAAGCAACAGAGGCAAACATTTACTTAGACTTAGATCCTCTTGCTGGCCTTTGATCACTTTCTCAGAGGTGACGTTAACTAAAACATCACTTAACAAGGAGTCACTATTCTCTGGGTTTGGAGAACCCATTTTAGGAGCCGTTTCCACCGTACCTTGCTGCTTACTATCGAAGCTGAACAACTGGGAAAAATTAAATATCTCCCCTGTTTTCCGGGTTTGTGCGCGAGTTATCGCACAAGCCGGAAACACAAATGGAAACTCCTTTACACACTCTACCTCGGAGTACTCTGAGCTAGGCTCATCTAACACCTCCATTATAGGGATTACCTCTGGCGATATCATTTCCTAGCAATAATGTGATGCCTTCCATAGGCAGAGTCGCCACTACCCCCACCCGAACGCGGCCAGACACTGTATCCAACGCGGATTAACCCAATGCAATGGCACGGATACTGTTCCCATTTCGATATCCTGTAGCAGGATGTGTGACCCACAATATGACTCAAGGGACCAGGGTAACGCATCCGCTAAGATAAATATTAAAATGGCATAGGTAATTGGTCTCAACATTTGGTCACGGTAGGTAAGGGTTGGGATGGGTGTGGAGTGTAGGGGCAATAATAATAAAAAAACAAAAAAGTGGGATTGGAAATGATGCACAATATAGAACAATGACAACTATGTTGTCAAATACTGAAGCTGACCTTTCCCCCCAAAAAAAAAATATAACAAAAAAAACCAAAAAAACAAAAGATGATTGCCTGTGCTGCACCCGTGTCATGCATAACCGTAATAGGCTGCCAGTTTGTGTTCCCTTCGGCGGTTAAGGAAACCCAACCGGTGGAAATAAATGGAGCATAATTAGGATCTAGGGTTTTGGAGTGAACAAAGCCAACACCCTTTGGTTTAGTAGTCGGAGATGAGGGTGGCCTCAGTTTGTTTCTCAAAGTTGGACAGTCAGCAATTAAATGACCAACCCGATGGCAGTAGTAACATTCACGGGCAGCCTTAGTGTAAATGGCAGGAAAAGCAGACCGAAGCACCGATTGTGTCCCAGCTCTAGTCTCAGACCGTGGCACAGTAAATACTGTTCTATGGGTTAAAGCGTACTCATCCGCCAATACGGCAGCCTGAGCCAACGTCGCCACCTTCTGTTCATGAAAATGCACTACCATTTTGTCAGGCAGATGGTTCTTAAAATCCTCCAACAGTATTAGTTCCCTAATGCCTGTATAGGTAGAAACCTTGCTGGCTGAACACCAGCAATCAAACAATGATTCCTTGTCTCTGGCGAATTCTCCGAATGTTCTGTCAGGGTCCATTTTATGATTCATAAAGTGCTGTCTATACGCTTCAGGCATCAACTTGTATGCTCTCAGCACAGTGACTTTAACCACTTCATACTGTGAACTATCCCTAAGGGAGAGATTAGCAACAACCTCCTGGGCTTTTCCAGACAATTTACACTATAAGAGCAGAGGCCATACTTCAGGCGGCCAATGTAGGGCCGACGCCACTCGCTCAAATGCTGAAAAATATGAGTCCACCTCAGATTCGCGGAATGGGGGAACCATGGCAATATTTTTGGTCACTTCAAAATGCTGCTGGGCAAGGGGTACTCCCGCCTCCAATTCTAGTTGATGAATCCTAATTCGCGCTTCCTTGTCAGCCTCTATCTCTCTCTTCCTCACCTCTAACTCAAACTCGAGTCACCTTTCCTGCTCCCGTTCTCTAGACTCAAGTTCCAACTGGGCTAGTTTTCAACTGAGCCATCTTAGCGGACCCATCAGACGCAGTGGGAGACGGGTCATACCTAGGCAAGGTAAACGGGGTAGGAGAAACCTTGCCCCTCTCCACACTTACTACACTCCCTTCAGACTTCATACGAGGAGGCTCCGCTGTTCCTACAACAGAGCCCTCACTTTCCTCATCAGACGCGTCACTACCCTTGTCCACTAGGGACATAACACCCATCTCAACTAACTTCTCCCGGAACAAGGCAAACAACTCTGCCATAAGAGCCCGTCTAGGGACCTGAATGTGATAGTGGCTAGCCACTGCCACCAAGTCGGCCTTACGCAGCCGGGCTAGCAACATGGCAGAGGACGAAGCAATAAAGCCCTCAACCTGTGAGGCAGCCATGCCAGCTTACTAGATACTCCAGGACACTTACTACACACTGACCGCCAAACCCAGACTGTACACCCAATGCTCACCCACGGGCAAAGGATAGATCCCGGATGAGCCCCCAATTGTTACGTTCCTTCCCTACTCGCTACTGGAGGGAAAGCAACAATCCGTGACTGAACGCCGGCTGCAAAGCCTGGAGCGGTAATGTAGGTGGAGTTTGCATAAACAACACAGGAAACATATACGGAGGTTAGCCTCGCATTGCGGGGATGTAATTAGTCTTTGTCAGAAATAATAGTTCACCTCCAACTTATGATAAAGTAGCAATGTAATTAATTACACACAAAAAGGAGTAGAATGACCTAATGAGGGTGTCAAAATAAAGAAAAAATCATTTTAAAGTCCCTGAACTTACCTAATTCTCTACCCTGCCTAACCCGGTCTATAGCTGTCACTCTGACATAACTGTAACAGGAAACTAGGGTGACAACCACTCGCATCTAGCCTAATGTGTATAACAAAGTTGTACCTAGGGGTGAGAGTAATCCCCAGGATATCTTACCTGGTCCTTCTCTATGTACAACACAAACAGACAGCATGGCAAGGAAATCACAACAAGAGCTATACAAACTTGCTCTGTACTAAGACTCTGTCATACAGTAAAAAAAGTACACTATATTGTAGCACTAGTTATTAAAACTTAATTCCCTGAGAGTCAGCCCCCCTGCCTCCCCCTCAGCAGTCCACAAGGTCTCTTATGTGTGAGCTCCTGCAGGTTCTCAATCAGCTCCAATTAGCCAATCCACCAAAAAGCTGCACCTGTGAGCATAGAGTGGGAGAGAGAGAGAGATACTGCCATAGAGTGGGAGAGAGAGATAATGCCATAGAGTGGGAGAGAGAGATACTGCCATAGAGTGGGAGAGAGAGATACTGCCATAGAGTGGGAGAGAGAGAGATCACACATTAAAAGGGCCAACACAGATACCCCCAGTCCCTCTTAAACAGCAAAAAATATACAGACGTAACAATGCCATTATCATTATATTAGATGAAAATGGTCTCATAACGACAATATTATCGTTTATCGCAATAATTTCTGGGACAATTTATCGTCCAGCAAAATTTGTTATCATGACAGGCCTAGTCACATACGTGACTTCACTCCCGGAGACGCAAGAAAGCAAAAATATATATTCTTTACTAAGGAAAATGACAGTAAGGCACAGTGACTTGGATAAGTAACTTTAATCTAATTACTGGTTAAGAAATAGTAACGCGTTAGATTACTCATTACTGAAATAAGTGGTCAGATTAGAGTACCACATTACCGGCATCAATGGTCACCACCCTTGTTGAAAGAGAAGTGAACTGTGACTGAGTTATCTGCCTGGATGTAGCAAGTAGCTCTAATGTAGCTAGATGTGATTGTATAAATACTGTAACATCAAATATTTCTGCCCCACACCAACACTCAACACTAAGTAACGCGTTACCGTCTTCACTGGTCAGCACCGTTGTTGAAAGAGAAGTGAACTGTGCCTAAGTTATTTGCCTGGATGTAGCAATTAGCTCCAATGTAGCTAGTTGTGATTGTGTAAATACTTGGAGGAACAGACATAAAATGAAAATGTATCTTTTACAGATTCTGGCTAAATCTCTATTTAATGAAATATTGTAGAGATTATAACTCTGGGACGATATTGTGATCTGTTGTAAATGTTTCAAATTGCAAGGTATAAGCAGCCAAATTCTACTCCACTGAAGGGATTCATAGTGCGCAGGTGCAAAGTTTGCAGTGAATTTTGGTATTTCAAGTAAAATCTGATAAAGAAGCCCTCGACCTGAACTCTGTTGTTTTTGTAAAAAAATCTGGGAAAGCATTGTACATGTCACTGTACATCACATAAATCAGTCTATGGTAACGTTTTTAAATATTATATGAAATATTGGTATTTACTCTGGAATTACCCTTTAAGCATGGGCGTTTCCAGGCATAGGGAACTTAGGCGGTCACCTAGGGTGCTACCTGGGAGGGGTCGTCAATTGGGCAAACCCCACCCCACATTTGCCCTTAAAAAATATATACATTATGCCGGCAATAAATCTTCATGTAGTTTTAATAATTATAAAAATAAAAAAATTACACATTAACTCAAGACTTTTCATTGTTGCTTTTCATTGTTTGAGAATTTCTACCAGTGATGTCGCTAGGCCTAAAATATGTTTTACCACGCTAAAAAATAAATATGTATTTTTTATTTGTTTTTCAATGGTTTTTTTCTGTTTGTAATTTTTTTTCAAATGTGCAGTTGGAAATTTAAACCAATGAACTGTCAACTGGAGCACCTACTCAACTCACCCAGCGTCCACACCTGGCCCCGACCCTCCCTCACCCAGTGTCCACACCTGGCCCAGCCCTCCCTCACCATGTCTTGAGTCCTCAATATCATCTCACCCATAACAAACAAATAAGTCTTTAGTTAATGTGTAATTTGTTTTATTTTTATAATTATTAAAATTACATGAAAAGGGAGGGCGGGGCCAGGTGTGGAAGCTAGGTGAGAGATGGCGGAGCCAGGTGTGGACGCTGGGTGAGTTGAGTAGGTGCTTCAGTTGACAGTTCATTGGTGTAAATTTCTGACTGCCATTCTGTAGGTATGCTACCAGTGACGTTGCTAGGCCTATGTCAGGGGTATTTAGACCACCTAAAATATATTTTTTAATTTGTCAAATGTGCAATCTCGTATGACAGTTGAATACATATCTAATTGGTGGGCACTAGGACCTTGGGAGCTGCTGCTGTTCTACTGTTAAACATCTAGCCAATCCCAGGCCTCATCAGACCCGTGATTTTGGATCATCTCTCTAGGATCTTATCAGAAGGCCTTGGCTAGTTGTTGTTCCCAAATTAACTATTTCTTTCCTCAACAGTGGCAAGGTGGATAATTTATTTATCCCAAATCCCAGGCAGCACTACTCCAATTAGTGCTGCCTAGTGCTGGGTGTCCAGGCAGATTGGAAGAAGACATAGTCAGGCTCAAACCACTGAATATCATTACATAGACTGTCCTGCAATTCAGTGACTTAGCCCACTACGTCTAACTATGTCTTTATGGACCATGCTCTGTGCACATGGACACCGTCCTGTTGGAACAGGAAAGTACCTTCTCCAAACTGTTGGAAGCACCCAACTGTCTAAAATGTATTTGTATTCTGTAGCATTAAGAGGACTTTTGGTTATATAGTGTATCCTGAACCAATCTGTCAACAACAGCAGCCCCCAGTGTACCTGTAGGCAGGTTTAATATAAATGTAGCTTTGTCTACTTTACTTTTTATTAAGTATTACTTTCTGACCTACTGTCAGACGTGTTGACTCTACCGTGCATCTAGCAAATGCATCTGCACCCATATTTGCGCCCATGGGTGTGCTGGACTAACAGGGAGGTGTATTCATGATAATTCTGGGTGCATTGCTATCTTGAGGCATCGGAAAGTGATCGCGCCATTGACCAACAAAATCTTGGTCTAAAGTCATGGGCCCAGCATGTCATTGTTATTTTAACAGCAAATTAGTCAAATGCACCTAGGCGTATGCACAGCACGTGAACACTATGCTTGTTGCACACACACAGGGAAGCGCAGCAGCACACGAACATGCAAAAGATTACAAATAAAAAAATTACGGTGCATATCCGCCACCATAATAGCAATGCGCGAAAGTTACGCCCAAAACACACCTATAATGAAGACACTTAGTACTACCTTTTTAGACAGGCGCATGGACCTTTTAATCCGCTGTCAAACTATCAAAAATGGATTTGGAAACACACAAAGTGCACTTGCGCCAAGCGCTTCACGCAATGTGCTTAGATCGTTAAAAAATAGGGCCCTGTATCTCTATTCCAATCACTTACTATCACATAATACCAGCAGTCAGTAAGCCAAACATCAACACCTAGAGGACACCTATATCTCCATATGAAAAAATATTTATGTATACGAAATAATAAACAGGATTTTGTCCATGTTTGTTTCTGATGGAATGTGACATATCAAGGTAAGTCACTCTTTTCCATTTGCATCCGTCTTTACAGTATGAGTCTTAATCCAGGAAGTGTGTTTTATATGTGTTTACAGATATAAGAAGAGAGAGGAGAGTTGAGCAAGGTCCTGCCTCTAACATGAGTCACTCTGAGGAGGTAAAGGAGATTGACCCTGCCTCTAAAATGAGTC
>JACXGM010004979.1:0-23736 GCA_016801145.1 Umbra pygmaea
GCCACAGAGGGAGGGGATTGGTCTGGTTGGGTGGGTGAATGGGTTGGGCCACAGAGGGATGGAATGGTCTGGTTGGGTGGGTGAATGGGTTGGGTCACAGTGGGAGGGGATTGATCTGGTTGGGTGGGGGGAGGGTTGTTGTTTGGAGGGCTGTTAGGACATTTTCATAATTTCTGTTATGTACATTGTTACTTTGAATAAAAATACAAAAAAAACGAATCATTGTACCACATTCCACTGGTAATTTTTAACTATCACCATTCTTAAATATGTACGATACCATCTATAGAGACCATATATATGACAAGACGTAACATGTGTAACATCACACATTGGTTTGTGAAGATCTGATTTGGGTCATCGAATTTACCGTTACGGGCGCAGACATCTTGGTTGCGGATGTGACGATTTTAGACAAAAAGGAGGAGTAATATAGCTAGCTAACTGATTTTAATTGGGATGCTAACGTTGGCTAACGAAAAACAGTATTAAAACAAAATGTAAAACAAAATGTAACGTTACTTACCAGAAAAACTGAACTGCCAACTCCTTTGAGTGTCTTGTTGTACAACCGAATGCCATAGCCACGCCCGAAATGCCCCTCTGTTTTATCAGCTATTTTAAAATCAACGAGACCATAATTCAAACAATTAACAAAATTATGTATTGCAGAAGGCACTTCCGCATTTGCGTCACTTTGCCAAACCGAATTGCCCTGCGGTCAAAACTTACTGAACTCTGGCTTATTTTTAATTTTATTGCAAAAACTGTTGTTTTTTAACTGTCTTTGAATGCTGTTTTGATGTTCATTTGTAACTAATAGTAATTTTGCATTACTATGTCTTTGGCCAGTGATTGTGAATGGGAATTGCTTGCAATTCAGCATATCTGGATAAATAATGGTGAAATAAAAAAATTAAAAATATTTGTCCGTCCCACGGTGAGAGGCACAGTCATCAATAGAGTAGTATATCTAGACAGCTGCTTCACTGTGGAGCACATCCTGATAACATGGTTTTCTCAGACCTACAACCATATATACACCCCTCCCCCTCCCCTGTGACAGTATGACAAGGTGTTCAGTCAGTATGTCTGTTGCCCCTATAGCCACCCTATTCCCCTGACAATCAATACATTCTGATTGGGATGGGGGGCACCATATGTCTCTTTCTCAGCTATGTTACATCTTTCATTTCATCCTCTTAGATTCTGTTTGTTTCTGTGCTATGCTAACTGGGTAATTGGTCGAAGTTGTGCTAACCTTGATTGATCTCGATCTTGACCTTTTAACATCTTATTAGATAAACAATATATGACTTCCTATATCCACTTTTGCATTTTTCTTCTACCTAACCCTGTCATCTCATCTCACCAGGGTTGTTAAAGTGACAGGTTATGCACTACAGTTTTACAGTATAGGAGGTGACAAACTTCTATATTATCTAATCCTTTACTCTACCCAGACCTTCGATGAATGTATTGAGCTGTTAAATCTCCCGTTGTCATAACCACCACCAGTGCACCAATGCTGAGTGGCCTAAGACCAATGGACCGACCTTGTTATTTATGCAACAATATGAAGGTACTCTTAAAGCAGGCTTGCCCGTGGAGGCTATCTGAGGTCTGAGGTGTTCTGTGTGATGGGAGGGGGGCAGACAGCATTTGTTTCAGGCTGATTCTGTTATATGGAGGCGTATTGGTGTTTATGTGATGTGATTTTGGTCGAGAAACATAATGCAAACACACCACTGCTCTCCGAATCTGGTTCAGAACACTCAAGCAAACAGCTTAATCATTACTGGTACTTTCCAAATTATTGACCATGTGGTCGTGTTCTCAAAATGTTTAAAGTGTGCCCCTTGCAGGTATCTGTCCAAAACATATGTCCACTTCTCAGCTATTGTAGTCAATACCCTTCAGGGGAGGGGGTGGTGGTGCGGGGGGTGTAAGAAGAAAGCGGCAGACAATACTATTCCTTCTGCTGCAGTCACTCCGCGCTAGGCTTTATTAGCCGAAGCACTCTCGTCTTATCTCTCACATGATCTGGCACGCTCAAAGAGGGTCGACACGCGCAAAAGAGATACGCGTCAACAGGACAAGGAAGGATTCGATGTATCCTGTCCCTTCGAAGAATGGACCCTGGCATGCATCTTCCTAATGTGCATCTGAATTGATAATACTTCCACGGAAGATCAAGACGGACAAGGCTCAACTCTACACGGGTGATTGCACTCGATCTTTGGGACAGCCACTTTTGTTTTCCCTAAGCAGAGATCAAGAGACAACACTTCAAAAGATCTTTATCCACAGACAATCATGTGATGCGCGGAAAAAGTGAATGAAAACCATCTGCCATCTGCTGGCTAACAAACGCGTGAACTAGACTAATATCACAGTTTAAGACTGATGGCATCACTTTCCAATTTGGTTTTGCTTGACAGTGAAATATTGAGCCGAAGGGTTGGAGATGTTTGACAGTCACCGAGACAGTTTGAACCGTGGAATTAGCTCTTCAGATGGCACCCTTCTTGGATAAAGTTTAAAAAAATTTAAACGGTAAGTTTCGAAAGCCTTTATAATAAAATTAAAAACTGATAGGCCTATATGCATTTAACTTATATGTTACTTTTTATAATTAGTCTGCCTTAGCTATGCTGATGTAGGGCTATTTTGCTGGCTATTTTATGTAATTGTAAATAATTACACTTGGTGTTCTACGGTGATTTATATTATCCTATTAAACTATAAACGTTTTGACGAATGGTGATGTCTTATGACGCACCACCAGAGTATATCGCGTTGTGTCAGCATCAGACGAACGCTAACCAATCATGAACCGCACATCACAGATACAGATTGTAATCTGTTCCCGAGAATCCGTTCTCCAATTAATTAATTTCAATTAAACCAGATGATGATTTCATGTGTTGTGTTAAGTGATGTCTGTTCGCAGGTCTCATGTTTAATCAAATGCAGCCTTTGGAAATCTGCTTCTGTAAAATATATAGAAGAGCAAGATAACAAAACTTTATTTTATGAATTCTCTATTTCGTTATATACAAAGATAAAACGTGCCAAAGTGTAGGCCTATTTATTAGCAGGGGAAAGTTAACCATGTTTGATAGTTATTTGTTATTGCTCAACAACAAGAAAACATGTTCTAAATGCAACAACAACAGTTTATCAAATTAGTTTTATTGATTTTTCATTAGAAAAAAAACAGGAATATACATGTACAAACAAGTTAGGCCTATACATTTACAAACCGCTCATCCCGAATAACAGCCCCAATCCAGGACCTAAAGGACCCTCTCTTCTCTTTTAACTAAACCTAAATCACTATTTCTTTCCCAGACTTTGAGACACCGATCTGTCGGACCAAAAAGCCGGCCTGAAGATGATGCTAAGCCCGGACCAGCTAGACGCCGACCTGCCATGGGGTCAACCCGACACAGAGGCTGTGATGAACGGCATCAAGATCGAATGCGCCCCCATGCCAGCGGAGCCTGCAGAGATCGAGGGCAAGGCCCGCTCCCTGTCCATGCCATCCCTGAGCAGGGAGGAGAAGAGGAGACGGCGACGCGCCACAGCCAAGTATCGGTCCGCGCACGCCACTAGAGAGCGCATTCGCGTAGAGGCCTTCAACATTGCGTTCGCCGAGTTGAGGAAACTTCTTCCCACACTTCCACCAGACAAGAAGCTATCCAAAATCGAGATCCTGCGACTCGCCATCTGCTACATCTCCTACCTCAACCATGTTCTGGATGCATAGGACGCGTCAGGGATGGACACCTAGTGAAAGAGAATTGACTGAACATGGAGACGTCCAGGGAAACTGCGTTGTGTCCGTTATATGGCCTGTTTGTCCTGCTGGACGTGTGACGAATTAAGTATAGATGCAGTGCTGCTGAGTCACCTGAAACCAAATTTTAATGCAATAATGTCGGATTGTCCTATCTTACAGACTTAGTAGCATATTGTTAAAAAGATATAGTGCTATACTAGCCTGCAATTGGCCAAACTTCGCTCCAGACGGGGCAGTTTTCAAGAACTTGTGCCTATCTGTATAGAAAATCTGAAGATCAAAGTAGAATATAAGTGCCGCTAAAACATTATACTGTAGCTATATTGTAAGTTCTTCGTTATTTATTGTGGATTAGACCTAAATTATTTATTTAATAATAATATTTATATTGTAATTGATTATGTCTGGTGTTCTAACATGCTAATTCGTAATATATAACATGTAGTTATACTCAGAGTATAACTAACAGAACGGATTGTCGATCCGATTGTAACAATATAATATTTCCAATAATGTTTTTGAAATTCAGATGTAAAATGGCATGAGGAAATTGCAATATTTCGTTTAGAGTTAGACACAGTTTCGTTATTCGATTTTTCGATAGACCAGAATTTGTTTGTTGTATTTTCTGCTGTATAGCCTATTCAACGAAAACATTGTTTTCTGAGACTATAGCCAACACCTTTTTTCCAAAAAGTCCTTACCATTTTAAGGTGACCTTTTCTAATCTTTTCCATACAAAACATCGAAACTGTAAAGTATGTGCATTTTTTTAGTTCATGCAATGTTTATGTTGTCAAAGCACATTGGATAGGCGTGATCACTCGGTTTTTAGGGATCCTAAAAGTAAAGCTAGAGATGTTGATGTAGGATAGGCTATAATATTTTCTTTACTTTGGAAAAGCGTCCGGGATCTGTGTTCAGGAACATACATTTTTCTTTTCACACGAAAGCAAACGTTAGAATTCTAAAATGTTTTACGTTTGAGTTTCCTGACACCATTTACTACAATTGTGCTCGGTGTACAAAAAATAGGGTATTAAAAAATATATTGGTTGTAAAGTAGCCTCCTCCTTTTTACAATTTTTTCGTAGCAGACGAATATATATATATATGTATATATCATTTTCCAGACGATACATTTCTTGTAAATTTGTATTCATACATTTCATGGCGATCGTTGTTCATGGTAAGATTTTTGCACTTGGCACGGAAAACATTGACACGCCTGCAGGGCTGTCAAATATGAACTACTGGGGATTGTTCCTTACTATGCAAGTCTGGGTCAGTGTCCGAGCCGGGGCTTCCCATATACGGGGACAGACGCTCTCCCCACGGACTGGGCAGGTGTTCTTCCAGACAAGACGAGACAGCCATATAACCCATCCGTCTGCCACGTCCCAGGAGACGTGTGGCCACAAGCGCTCGTACATTTAGAGAGAGGTGACAATTACGGAAATTATGGTAAAAAAGCAATATTTAGTGAAGAAGATATCGACTTGACACATTTCAATTGTCAAGTCAATACTCTCAATATTTACTTGACAAAAAAATAACAATAATACATTTTAGGCCGACTATGAAAAAAAGTTATTTGCACATGCCATTATATTGGTAATTGGCAAATACTGTAACCTAAGGCGACACAGCAAATCCACCACGACATAAACATAAAATATTAACATAAAAGTTATTCTACTTCATAATTTGTGTCAGTTTTGTGAATGCAAAAGATGGATTTTGAGGGCTTTTGCAAAAGCCTATAGAGAACAGACTAAAACTTTCCTAAAATAATTCAGACGAATGCGTGAAAAAGTATTATGTATTCCAAATTTCGAATAGCTGGAGATTGCATTATAGCTAACATGCCACAAAGCAAAATCATAAGAAAACAATTAAGTGTCAGGTAATAAATGACTCCCATTTGTTAGCGGGCCCTAAATGTGGAGTTTGTCCTGGGCCCACAGATTCCTGTCGGCAGCTCTATAGGAATATAATGCAAAATCCACCAATATATATATTTTTCCACGGGCCAAAACAAGGAAATGTATATCGGTTCCTTAAATTTTTTTACTTTTAATTCACCTCTCATGACCAGTTCATCCCTTGCAACTAAAATACTCTCTCTCTCTCTCTCTCTCTCCCTCTCTCTCTCCCTCTCCCTCTCCCTCTCCCTCTCCCTCTCTCGTTTCTTTGTTTCTGCTTTGGTGTAATGTGGCCCAAGGGAGGGGATGATGTTTTCAAATCTGTGCCCACTCCAGGTTCCAGTCTGCAGGCCTTTTGTCTGCACACACAGATGGGCCTTAATAGTCCCATATGCCCGAAGGAGGATGACAGAGAATGGAGAGAAGTCTCTGTATGACCCTCCTATGACGCTAAACCACACTGCTATTTTTGCCCCTCCCCCTCACTTGTCATTTTTTGTATGGAGACTAACAATAGTCATCACTCACCAATTCTACAATTCTTCCAAATGATAATCTAATAATGATTTCTGTAAAAACAAATTTTAAAGCAAGTGATGACCAATATGGCTAGAGTGACACAGAGAAACACACATACAATGCAAAAGTCAATGCTGGCTTAGTTCATATTTTGTAGAACAAATGCTGCTGCAAGTATTTTTGAAGGGCTGTGCACTATGTCCTGTGCTGGATGCCATCTTCTGGATGCACTATTCCCATACATAAAGCTAACATACTGTATGGCCATATATGTTCCTTATAATATCTATATAAAGATATTACCAAATATTTTATTTAATGTCATACCCCTATATTTATCACATATGTTTTATATAACATCAATATCCCACACATTCATTCTTGTTTGAATTTGTAGACTATAGGCAAATTGTTAACTGGCATAAGGCAAGAAAAAACATAGTAGTATTTCTATAAGATTTATTTAAATAATCTCCTGTATACATCGACAGATATTATACATCACATCACTAATACACACTGTAAACCATAGGTAAATGCAGATATGGATGTTAAATCTGGAAATGTACAGGTATGTCAGATATATAGAAATGGCCAATTTTTGTATATTTTGACATACTGTATATATATGCGATAATGTTTCCACCATATATGCTCATAAGACATAGAAGTTATATACATAGGCCTACAGTATATTGCCATATATTACTTTTCCGTATGGGTCAAGTCCCATGGCATTAACTGTTGGAAGACGGATGTCCTAGCCTTTTCCTAGCAACCTTTTCAACAACAAGAAACCTTATGGCCCTTACATAACATGATGGCTACTAATAATCTCCAGGTTTCAATTGGCTCTGGGGTAAAGTGCTCTGGATATATGTAAATGGTTGTGAAATAAAACATGTTGGTGCTAGGATGCCCTCTTTGGGTTTGTAATGGAACAATAATGTTATTTTTTAGCAGCCGTTATAAGGAATACTGTGCACTAACCAAGTAAGGAGATGAGAGCAGAGTGTGTTCAGACTTGAAATGAGTGTATATTTTCAAAGATAAATTAAATTCACAAAGTTAAACATTACATAATGTGTTAATGATGTGTTTTCAATATAGTGCAGTGTGAATTGAGTTTTCAAATGACTTTTTTTGCATTTTACATACTGTCCCAACATGATCGGATTTGGGGTTATAGAAGAATAGTCCCGCTCTAACTAAAACGTAGTATTCTTGAAATCAGTTCGGAAGTTTCTGACTCCTGCCACTGGGCACAGGGCGTTGTAAAGATCTTTGCAAAGTCTTTACACCCAAAAATACGTCTTCTCAACGTCTTCTCAACGTCTTGCGCCCAGTGGGCTGCCTCACCACACAAGCCCTGACAATGGCATTTAACTAAGTGCACACACATTCAGATTAATGACCAGAACGCACTTGTTTCATTTCCTGTGGTTTGGCTTGAATAAGGAATAGACTTTTCTTTATACGCAATTTGCTAGATTGGAACTCCAGAGAAGTGTATAATGAGGTTAATGATATTTTTTATACTGATATTTCTAGACAATATTGTCTGTTTAATGTGATTGAATTGCAGCTCTAAATCACTTGCATTATGAAAAAGCATTTCCGTTTGGAAGCCTAAACTCCCGTTACATTTAAACAGAAGTGAAGTGAGTTCATGTGTAACATAATATCAAAATCCAGACCCACGTTGATCATAACATCTTTGTCCTACTGTTGAAGGCTGTAAACTCAGTCAAATCTAATAGACTGACATAATCATGATTTTGCTGTCTATGGTAAATATTAGGCTAAATTGAGCCCTCTAGCAATATTTATGGAATGACTCAATACATCAGTTCTTGTCATGAACCATTTTATTGGAAATTTCTGTCAAGGATCACAAAACATACTTATGACTATATTCAATTTATAGTCCAATTTTAATTCTTAAAATTTGCATGAAATTTCAATTTTTTAAATCCATCCTATTGTTTAAAAAAATAAATTAACATAATTAAGAATTGAACATTTAAGTTGGGAGGTATTTCATTTATTAGTGTCAAGTCTCAAAACGCCAAATAAGTTATTGTGTCATACAATTAAGCACAACTATTTATGCCTTTTGTAAAATATTGCAAACTCAAAACAATGTGGTGCCTCACAAAAGTTACTAAGTTAATTGCACTTGATTGGTGATTGAAATGCAGCTGTGAGGAGGGTGTGTTTGGGCTAACAGAGCTTGATAAAAGTACCAGTTTCAGGCCAGAGTCAGCATGAATGTTTACCTCTAAGATCCTAACGCCTCACTAACAGCAGACAGTGTCCAGACTTGACCATGGGTAAGTGTGGAAATCTACTGAACTGAGATATGTATTCAGTGTGAAGTTTTGCTACCATGTTTCAGGGGCCAATCTAGATTCCAAGTTACCCCTTGCACATTTATTATGTGGAATGTATACTGTAGGTTAGTATGTAATGACTAATCAGCTCATATGTCAATCAGTTAAGATCTTTGGGGGAAAGAGATTCAGTGGGAATGTCTTGTACAATACAAATTTAGTGTGACTCATTTAGCTTTATGAATGGTTTAGGAATTATATTTAACTTATTGTTCTGAATAATTCTGCTTTTCCGCTACATGTCTTTTGAGAGTAACTTGTCTGCTGTGTTCCAGCTCAGAAGGTTCTGATCGTATACGCCCACCAGAGTGCTGGGTCATTTAACGCTGCAGCCAAAGATGCGGCTGTGGAGGTTTTGACTGCTCAGGGCTGTCAGGTGGAGGTGTCTGACCTCTACGCCATGAAGTTCAAACCTTCTGCTACTGCTGACGACATCACTGGACAGGTTAAGGATGCTGAACACTTCTGCTACGGAGAGGAGACCATGCTGGCGTGGAAGGACGGACGTCTCTCTGCTGACATCACTGAGGAACAACGCAAGCTCTCTGACGCTGATGTTGTCATATTCCAGGTGTTATTAAACCTCAGTTCAGTGTCATCCACTAATGCTTTACTGAATGTTTACTAACCTGGGTTATTTAAATGTTTATCAGTTCCCCATGTACTGGTTCACTGTTCCTGCCATCATGAAGGGCTGGATTGATCGGGTGCTCACTAAGGGCTTTGCCTACACCTCAGAAAAGAGGTACAGCCAGGGTATCTTTAAGGTAAGGGATGCAGTCAGTCACTAATGAACCTGATGGTTAGCTGACACTTCCTTAATCCCTCTTACCTGCTTGTGTTCCTCCAGGAGAAGAAAGCCATGCTGTCTTTTACCACTGGATCCCTGGAGTCCATGTTCAGTGTTAACGGCATCAACGGAGACATCAATGTTACCCTGTGGCCACTGCAAGTGAGTGGTTCGAGTGAACTGCTAGGATTATTTAAGAAAGAAATTAAGTAATAAATTGTGCGCTTACTAAACCAGTTAATTGTGTCCCCTTGTAGAATGGCATCCTGCACTACTGTGGCTTCAAGGTTCTAGCTCCACAGATCTTCTGGGCTCCTCGGGTCTCCTCTGAGGTTCGCTGCAGTATGCTGGAAGCGTGGCGTACCAGGCTGCAGGGCCTTCTGGGAGAAATGCCACTCTCCTTCACCCCCTCAGACAGCTTTGATAGTGAGCTGGGCTTCCAGCTCAAAAAGTCCATTGAGGAGAAGCAGAAGTCTGAACATCATGGCCTGACTGTTGGAACTCACCTGGGCATGTGCATCCCACCCAACAGCCAGATCAAAGCTGGGGTGTGAATGGACACTACTACTGTATGTCTGTTTTAGTCTACACTTGATGAAATAAACAAACATGGCCTTAATGAATATATGGATTATTTTTGCTTTGACAGCTGCTATATGATTACTAAACCTCCATTTGAATGGAGCAGTAGTTTCTGTATGGAATATGGTTATAGGGGCAGTCACACAGCAATCTGTGAATGTTGGTGTAAATCTGGAGGTATATTGACACAGCCCCACACCATGATGCTGTCTTGCCTTACTAGGGAGTTATGAGCAGTGTTGGGGATAACTCATTACAGTGGTCAGATTAGTTCTTTTGGTAATAAGTAACTTAATGTGTTCACAAATATATTAGTTACATTTAAAATGTAAAGAGTTGACATTTCTGCTTGAAAACAAGTTTGATTTGTTTTTAATCTGTATTTCGTTAGTGTGCGTTCACGACAATCAAAACCACACATTAAGTAGGAATGCATATGTGGATTTCGGGTTTGTAAAATGGAGAAATACATAGCTTAAATTTTACCTGCTGGAAATATCTGCATTCAACTATCAAAGCAAGGAGGAAAACTGAGCTGTGCATCAAATGCCAACGCTTGTCGAGTGGGAACTGAAAGCTTCTCAGTCAAAGATTTTAGACCGACATGGATGTTTTATATTATTGGGTCTGCAATGAGTGGAGATGTGTTTTGCTAATTATTCCAATAAGTTAATTTAAATATTTTCTGATCAGTTGAATAAAAATGACTTTCTGATTTTCCCCTTCCCAATCCCCCTAACCCTTCCTGTTGTGTGCACAGAGATTTTGTGGGGCAGGGGCTCAAGTAAAAAAAAAAAGGGCACCCTATACCCCCTTGAGCAAGGCACTTTAACCTACATTGTTCCAGGGTGTTGTCCCTGGATTCACAAAGTTGCTCTGGATAAGAGCAGCTGCTAAATGACTAAAATGTAATGTGACAAAGCCTACCATGTTTCACATGGACTAATATTAGCATTTGTATGTCCTATTTAAAACAGTGCATAGAAGTCAACATGGCATTCCCAGGCTGTGGCAAGTAATCCTGGCTCCGATTAAACATTTTAAATGTTAAATATGTTCATTAAAATAGTATTATTTTACTATTAACATCTGAACAGTGTCTGCAGTCCTTTTTTTCCCAATACCAGATATTCTTTTGACATTGTGTCTAAATTTAACACCTATGACTAATTCATCCCAAACTATACTGAACAGAAATAAAAAAGCAGCAATTTCAAAGTAGTTACTGAGTTACAGTTGATATAAAGGAATCAGTCAATTAACTGAACCAAAATAAAACCATCTTGCAAAAATGTCACTGATATCACAGATAAATGTATATGTGGAAATCAATCAAATTGATGTATTGATCAACATTATAAACACTGTATTTACAGTGTAGGTCCCCTGTTTCATGATGCATATGTGTATTATTATCTAAGGAAATCAATTAGGGCTTAATTTATAATAGTCAATTAATCGTACCAGTGTGAGAAGCGACATGCAGAGGCATCATGCACCTATATTTTTTAATAATAATAATAATAATAATGCATTCAACTTATATAGCGCTTTTCTTCCAAGGAACTCAAAGTGCTTTACACAGTGAGGGGGAAAGCCCACCTCATCCACCACCAATGTGTAGCACCCACCTGGGTGATGCACGGCAGCCATTTTGCGCCAGAACGCTCACCACACATCAGCTATCAGGTGGAGAGATGAGTAGTTATATATGCCAATTAAGAACGAGGGGGATTATTAGGTGGCCATGATTGAGGTGAGGCCTGGTTGGGAATTTGGCCATGACACCGGGGTTAACACCCCTACTCTTACGATAAGTGCCATGGGATTTTTAATGACCACAGAGAGTCAGGACACCCGTTTAACGTCCCCTCCGAAAGACGGCACCCTACACAGGGCAGATGTCCCCATCACTACCCTGGGGCATTGGGAATAATCTTTAGACCAGAGGGAAGAGTGCCCCCTACTGGCCCTCCAACACCACTTCTAGCAGCACTGGTCTCCCATCCCAACCCAGGCCCAACCCTGCTTAGCTTTAGAAGCAAACCAGCAGTGCAAAACAGTGCTCTATGCTGCTGGCTGCTTTAAGGGGGCACATCCACTTGGCTCAAAAATCAATAGGCATGATGCCTCTGGCGACATGGTAGGATAGATAATCTGACTTATCTCATCCAAATCATCAGGTTGTACAGGTAGTCCAGCTCCTTCAGGATGTTACATCCATATGTGCCATCGCAAGAAGGTTTGCTATGTCTCTCAGTGCAGTCTCAAGAGCATGGTGGAGATACCAGGAGATGTGCCGTTACAAAAAAAAGGCAGGACTGATATTTCTCCATTGTGCAAGGAGGAATAGGAGGAGCACTGCCAGAGCCCTACAAAATGACCTCCAGCGAGCTACTGGTGTGCATGTTTCTGACCAAACTGTCAACACGACGTCCTCTAGTGTGACCTGTGTTATTTCAGTTGGCATTCACCAGAGAACACCAGAACTGGCAGTTCTGCCATTGGTACCCCGTTCTCTTCACAGATGAGATCAGGTCACACTGAGCACATGTGACAGACGTGAAAGACTCTGGAGAGGCTGTGTTGAACACTATGCTGCCTGCAACATCATCCAGCATGACCGGTTGGGAGGTGGGTCAGTGATGGTCTGGGGAGGCATATCCTTCGAGGGTCACACAGAACTCCACATGCTAGCCAACGGTACACTGACTGCTGCACAGCAAAATCACCAGTGTTAAATCAACTCTGAGAGTGTTAAAGTAGTCTTACCCTTCAAAACATTTAGGCATTAGTTCCTTTCATAAGTCATTACATGCAAAATTGTTGAACTATTTGACAAGCACATTTTTACACATTTCTATTAGACCGTTTGTAAAAAAGCCTGAATTGATGAATCGTGCAGTTGAATCATGACCTTAACTAATGAATTGATGAATCGTGCAGTTGAATCATGACCTTAACTAATGAATTGATGAATCGTGCAGTTGAATCATGACCTTAACTAATGAATTGATGAATCGTGCAGTTGAATCATGACCTTAACTAATGAATTGATGAATCGTGCAGTTGAATCATGACCTTAACTAATGAATTGATGAATCGTGCAGGTGAATCATGACCTTAACTAATGAAGGGAATGTAAAGTGTTAGTTCAACCAATTATCAAATATTATCAAAAATTGCTCAAAGGTGCATCTCATGAACCCTCAATTGGCAAGCATATATAGACAGACCACAACACAGATCACCCTACTGGCTGCCAAGGACGCAGCATGTGAGGACATTACTGTAGACGCCTGCAAAGGTTGGATAAGGCATTCCAAAAGATTCTTTCCATGTTGCATTGCAAGGGAAAAATATCCGGTGTGATGTGAATGAGAATATGTGGGCCAACAGACAGGAACGTGTGGATGTGTAGAGAGAGCACTAGAACAGTGCTGTGTGCAAAGTTTTGCCTTAGTGGTGTTTCCTGTGTTTCTATCTAATTGTTTTTATTTCCTTTTGTGCCCCTTGTCTTCTTCTTACTATTATTTACTTTGGTTTTTCCTTTTATACAGTAGCACTAGTACAAGCTGTGAAAAACAAAATCCTGTCCAGTCTCTTTCAATCAATAACCCACATACAAAATGTAAATTAGTACTGTGGAAATTGATGTATGCCATGTAGAAGAAGTGCAGCCTTGTGCATTTTTAATACAGTAACTGTCATCCAAACTGTAGCCTAAGTTTTTATCTGGTAATACTGACAAAGTACACAGTTACATTGACAACGTAACTAAACATTTTGACCACCTTTGTTCGTGAACAATGACACAATGACTTTTCATTCTGAAGACACTGATATGTTCATTGACATGAATATTTACTTTTGAGAGATGTACTAAGGATTTTAAGTGAACAAATGTACAAATTGTTTTGAGAGATGCACTTACTATTTTGCACATGTTAGGAATGATGTGAAAAACGCACCAAAGCAACTGAGAAAAACTGTAAGTGCTGCACACCAAGTCTTTTCCCAGCTGTGCATTTTAAACATGAAGATGCACTGGGACAGATAACGTGTGAATTACTGTACATCTCTATGCCAACCAATGTGTCAAATCTAAGACATTTTTGCAAATTAGATTGTTTAAATAATACATTTGTATATTGTCTACTAATATGAGTAATGTTCATGCATTCACCATAACTTTTGAATTACAGTGGATGGGGCAAACACAAATTCTCCAGAAGCCCCATTAATATGAAAGTACATTTTACTCAATAAGTATGTCAACCCTTTGTAATTACATGGATTTCTGCATGAATTGTATCAAATATCTAAAACAAAACAAAAGACAATCACAGTCTGCTTGAACTAATAAATACAAAATGCATTTTCTTTATTGAATAAACCATTTAATCCCAATGCAGTTTGGAATACGTTTGTGAAGCCCTATAAGCTAATAACTTCTCCAAAAACTGTATACAATATACTCATAACCAGTGTTGGGGAACATTCATTTAAAAGTAACTAGTTACTTAGTTACTTCTCCAAAATAGTAACTATATACGTTACATTGCTGTGTTACTCTTTGTTGAAAGTAACTAATTAAACTACTTTAAGTTACTTGTTTAAAATGCTTTTTACATATGCTTTTTGGTGTGTATCATAAACTCATTGGACAAAAGTATCAATTTATTAACCTTCCCAAGTATTTAATCAATTTGAATGAAGTTTATTGGTAAGTTGAATAAGAAATAATTCTTATTTACAGAAACAACCTGGGAGCAAATAGGGTTAACTGTCTTGCTCAAAGACAGAATGATAGAAGCTTCAACTTGGCAGTTGGGGGTTCGAACCTGTGTTCTTATGGACCCCAATAAGATGCCTTAACCAACTAGGCCACCTTGCTGCCCCTAGATAGTGATTGCCTGATCATGTCGGTTGCAGACTTGAGGTAACTACTGTCTCTGGGCATGATCCAAATTGACAAATTTGATCATATTTGTGTTGAAAGTGTGAATGTTTGTATGTAAAACCAATTTCATCTGAATGTCTGAAAATGATACAAAATTTACCTCGGTAACGAAAGACAGACAACATAAATGAACGAGTTGCATACAATATGCAATGAGATTTGACTCCTAGTAATGCTACTGTAATTAATGGAGACACATGGAGAATACATTGAGTAGGCCTGAACAAGAAATATTGAGTCTAGGGTACCATTTAGATCTGTTGTTTGGCAGAATTATAGGCATGCTGAACGTGAGTTTATTGGCTCAAATAATCTACACACGTTCTGAGTGAATTTGTTATATAGGCTGTGCCTTGATCATTCAAAGCCAGGTCGGTTACTGGATCGGATCTCAAATAATCGGATTGGGAAAGCAATGAAGATTTGTAGGCTACTACCAACACGCGGATGCCCCCTAGCGTACACACGTCCCATTGCCGCCACAGTTTCTCCCTCAGATTCCAGTGTCAGTCTCTTTCTCGCATGGAGAGGCTGCAGCACTGCCTCTGGATCCTTTGGGTTTGCAAGCCTAGGTGTGCCCAGCTTTCACCCCAAAACACAGGAGAAGGAATGTCGCCGCGGCGTAAAGGTGAGGTAGGCCTTGCACATCATGCAAACCATTAATTCCTGCCTTGTATCGGAATTAATCTGTATTCAGACACTCAACATTGGCAGCTCAGACGTGGACAGAGTGAAGTTCAGTGCCGCCGCGAGTCCAATATATGGTTCTTTGGCGTCGCTTTAAATGCACGCGGTTGAGATTTATCACTGCTGTGATACACGACTGATATGAATGTAATATAGTAAAACACCAATATTGCGAAATTTATGCGTAAGTCAATTTGTCACAATTATATTTGCCGATTTCAGTGTCATGGGACTGTCATGTCATTCTTGACCCACTCGAAACCTGATACATTGTGACTGCAGTAGCAGAAAATGCCTGCCAGGAGTAACAGATATTCTGTTTTATAGCTGTCTTGAGTCGTTAACTGTAGTCTCACCATATCTCATTAGTCGGCTCCTTTCTTTGAACTAGTGGCTATATCGATCGTTGTTGAGGCTTACCGGGCTATGTTTACCGTTCATTGTGTTTCTCTAGGAAGTAGTACGGCACAGCTGGAAGACCTGCCATAGGCCTACATTTTGAATTAGGAGTTTTCACTTAATTGTGGGCTAATAATCGGTTCTGTATAGCTATACTGCACATTGAACGGCCACTCCCCTTTCCTGTCATTGTTTTCATGGTAATAAACACAGTAAGGTGTTAGTAATGTATTGTTCTCGATTGTAATATGGTTGTCTGCAGGCTAGAATTCAGGGATTCCCAACCCTGGTCCTGGAGAGCTACTTTCCTGATTTTTCCACTCTAATCTTAATTTAACACACCTGATTCGAATAATTATCTGGTTGAAAAATTGAATGAAAGCATTAGAGGGAAAACTCTTAGGATGTTTGGGACTTCTACTTAATTAATTAGCTGAGCAGCAAATGTAGGATTTTATTGTTTATGGGAGACTAGTGGCCTATATCTGATATAGTAAAGTAAGCATAATATTACCAATTAAGAAACATTCAGTCAGTGATTTAACCAGTAGCCTATTTGTTCTTAAGCCTCCCAAGCCTATACTGAATCATGGTACTGTAAGCATACTATGCCTTCTATTTCATTCCACATGAAGGGGTATAGAGCAAGGCATTTGGTTTGAATACCACAGAAGTGTGTCAGCTTGATTTCTCTCTGTTCTTGATTTCCTGCGTGATTTTGTATCGAAAGTAGCAGGCGAATAAGAAATGCCAGAACAGGGTCTCAACGTTCTGGTCTGACGGGAAAGGGAAGTTAGAGTTGGGGACATTGTAACATGCAGTTAATGTCCTAAACACACTTTAAGGCTTACAGTAGACATCACACACTGATTACTTAAAGAAACCTTATATAACAATAGTATATCATTCTAATTAGTGTACGTTATTAGGTTTAGGATACTGTATCATTGAAGTGGATATTTTGATCTCCTACCTGGGCAGCTCAGAGTGATTTGTTTGTAACCTTCTTAAACACTTTTCTTGTGTGTTGCTTTGCTGTAGGACCCTATATGTTAGTATGTAATAATCTCATGTATTCTCACTGTTTTACTAGCAGCTGCTTTTTTGTATGTATGTAGGTATGTAGGTATGTAGGTATGTAGGTATGTAGGTATGTAGGTATGTAGGTATGTATGTATGTATGTATGTATGTATGTATGTATGTATGTATGTATGTATGTATGTATGTATGTATGTATGTATGTATGTATGTATTGTTCTCTATGATTTTTGACTCAATGTATGACATTTCCATATAGAAACACCTGAGAAATTGGAAGGTAATTGGCACACATAATATTTGGTATAAAATAAAGCTGAGAGTGTTAATTTTGAAGATATTGAGTACAATATGTCATTTCAGTGACTTTACAGATATGATTTCAGTTCAAATACGTTTTAAACAGCAACTAACAGTATTCAAAGTTATTAGAAATACATAAAAAAATGATTATTTTGAAGCCCCACAACATTAGAGTTGTCTACATTGGGTTTAATAAAGTTATCAGTTATCTTGGTAGAGTGTGGTGCTCTAACATTAGATTTTTCTACATTAGGTTCAATAAAGTTATCAGTTATCTTGGTAGAGTGTGGTGTTCACATCCCCAGGGTCTTAGCTTCCATTTCCAAAGGTGCAGATGGCTCAGTGGGTAGGGAGTCAGACTTGAAGTCAGAAGGCTGCCAGTTCGATTCCCGACTGAGCCAAATGTCATTGTGTCCTTGGGCAAGACACTTCACCCTAATTGCTCCCAGGTCGTTGCTGTAAATAAGAAACTGTTCTTAGTCAACTTACCTGGTTAAATAAAGGTTAAATAAAAAATAAAAAAATAAAAAGGTGGTCAGGACAAAGTAAACTGTATCAATTAAATGCAATCCCTACTGTAAATTGCTCTGGATAAAAGTGTCTAATACATTACTTAAATGTTACCAAACAAACATACACAAATCTTCACCTGCTACAGTACAGTACCATCGTCCCTTCTACTCAGACATTGTTATGTTCAGCAGCTTGAGCTCATTAACTGTTTTTATTTTTCCTGTCATCTGGTGTCACAAAAAGGCTGTAGAAAAAGGGCTAACCCACCCACACATTATTATTATTTTTCTTTCTGTCTTTCTTCTCTCGCTTTTCACTTAACATCACCTCTCCCTACCCTACTGACTCCAAGCACATGCCCAATTTCAATTGACTATAACCAGCTTCCTTTCCGTTGAACCCTGAAAAACATCTATGGACATTCTATAGTAATTGAAATGTTGTCAGTTTTCCCTGGCCTTGATATCACAGAGTGTGTTTGACAATACTGGACAGCACATATAAATGTGTAAACACATACAAATGTGTAAACACAAAAACCTTATTATTTTATTTTGTTTGATATTTAACAGTATATTATTTTGGCTTGTTTTCTTCTATATACATCCAAATGTGAGTATTACTTTAACTGAATTTTTTTGTTATTTATCTGTCTTTTATATGTCGATTGAGAACCAAGTCTAATAATTTGCCAATATATGGCAGCTAAGTGCGGTTGTTAGCCACAATGCATTGCAGAGTGTTGACAATATACCAGAAACCAATCTAAACAGCCTTTATGCTATTATGAACACTTAAGCAATTAAAACAATAAAGATGATAAGATACCCATGTTATATGGCCTAATTAACCACTCCTTTCAGCCAATCAACATTTAGGATTCAAACCACCTGATCTATAATCTAATACAACAGACAACACATTACACTCTGATACACCTTACACCAAAATGTTATCTAATACACCAGATTACACTAGTTCTGTATTCTGTTGTGCGCTACTCTGCTGCTCCAAACCTATGGAACATGGTGAGAATGACATTATATTCTCGAATATTCATTTATGATTTATATAAAACAGGGACCTCTTGATGTAATTCTTTTACTATAATTATTTAACCAGTAGGAAATCCACTTCACTCACTGTTTATCAGTAACCAAAATACACTTTCTAAATTCCAGGTATCATATCATAGCTGACAACTGATGCTTTTAGCAATTTATTTTTTAGATTTTGGAGCAGTACAGTGTCTTTGGACAATGCATAAAATCCAGAGTGGGATTTGAATTTATATACGTTTGAAAATTCAGAGCTAATTCACTAAATTTGTTGTGGATATTTTCAGTCAATATTATATAAACTAGTGTACACAGTGCTGGATAAAGTTTACCGAAGTACATTTGTTTAGATTTGTCATGTGTAACTTGGTTAATGTGAAATTGCCCCTTAACAAGTTCAATGAATAGCTCAAGACATACTGGTATGACACGAGGCGACACAAAGACAGAAACGATCACAAACACACAAACACTCACAGATTTGGGGATCTCTTGATACCAAGCCAAGCTCAGGTAGACCAATAAAGACTTCAGCCAAAACTGCCAGATGAATTGTTCAGCATACAAAGGAAAAACCCACAGGTAACCTTGTGAGACATACAGGCTGCTATGGAAAAAGACGGTGGGGTTGTATCAAGGAGCACAATACAACATTACTTTAACAAAAATTAGCTGTATGGTCGAGTTTCCAGAAAGAACAATATAATCTGGCAAAATGTAATTTGGAGTGGTGAGACCAAAGTAGAGCTTTATGGTCACAACCATAAGCGCTATGTTTGGAGAGGGGTCAACAAGGCCTATAGTGAAAACAATACCATCCCCACTGTGAAGCATGGTGGTGGCTCACTGATGTTTTGGAGGTCTGTGAACTCTAAAGGCACAGGGAACCTTGTGAAAATTGATGGCAAGATGAATGCAGCATGTTATCAGACAATACTGGCAGACAATTTTCATTCTTCTGCATGAAAGCTGCACATGGGTCATTCTTGAACATTCCAGCAGAACAATGAACCTAAGCACAAGGCCAAGTTGACCCTCCAGTGGTTACAGATGGAAAAGGTGAAGGTTCTCCATCACAGTCTCCTGACCTTAATATCATCGAGCCTCTCTGGGGAGAACTCAAACGTGCGGTTCATGCAAGACGACCACATTTTCTTTGTGGCCTTGTTTTGTTTTATGATTATGCCATTCTGTTATGACCTAGAGTTAAATATGAATCCCATGAGAAAAAAAAATTTTCTTTACCTGCTCACTCGTGTTTTTTTTATGGTACACCTATTACCAGTTCTCCAGGGGTATGTAAACCTTTAAGCAGATCTGTATTAGAAAGTCTGGATTTTTTAGAGAAAGGAGCATCAAATAATTCATCAGTGTGATCAAATTTATAATTTGTAAGAACCATTTTTTTCTAAGAACTACTGTATAGTTGGAGTACCACAAACAGGAAATAGTCATCACACTTTTTCTAAATTATAATTATATATGTACAATTATATATGTAAATACAGTGTTTCTTGTCCACAAAAGCATTTCCAATGCTTAATTTTCCACAAGAACTGGAACAAAGAAATTGTCGACCAATACAAATCATGTTTTATGTTCTGTTTCCATCACACTTGTTGTACACTTTCTCAACACTTTTTTGTTCTGTACTACTGTAAATGTCTTCACTTGCACCAAAACAGTGGACGGGAATGTGGTTAATGTACAATTAAACACGTCAGATATATTTGCACTTACCAGGATAAGTTCATGACTGAAATTGTAGTAACTGCATCCTATCTGTGTACCAACACTGCCTAAGTGCCCATGTGCTCTGATATATTTTGTTAATCAACAGTGGTTCTAAGGTTATCTCAAATGCATAGATATATTGTTATCTCTAAATAGCCCTCCTGAGATTCTCTGTCATGGTTTATTTAATTTCCAGACTTAAATTCTCTTTTTATAGTTCACGTTCTCCATGTGTCTGTATGTATACGGTGTGTTCCGTGATTCAGACCATTTTTTTTCCCTTTTTCACTGTGTGTTGTTTGTTGTTCATTATCATTTCTCATCTATCTGTTATTACCACAATTGTTTGTCTTGCGGGTGACTACATATTGTTTTTCCATGTGGCGGGTGTCTGCCAAGCAAGGAATGAAACAAGAAACAAAAATCAGAGCCCACGCTAAATGCCTGGCATAGCATGGCACTGTGCCACCTCCTGAGAAGAGAATCCACAGATTGGGTGGGAGGGGGGGTGCTAATTGGTACGATGGCAGGAGGGTCCATTGTGTGGACGCCATGGTAACCAGGGATCCCTGTAGGTTAGGTGTGCCACACAGGAGGATGCCAGGCTGAATACGGCTGAACGTGATGGCATCTGTGATCACATGACACCCAGCACTTCCTAGTCTCTGGTATTCAGTGCACCTCTGTAGATGCTAACGGCCTTATTCACAGCCGTCAGTGCATCATAGATAAACAACCTAATGAGTGTTATCATTACCTTCGTTTAATTTTCTGCTCTACTGACTGTCTCTTCTGGACTATAATGACACAATAGTGATGTCATAAAGCTATAGCAAAGGATACAATACTTATAGTACAGACATTTCAAGATGCTAACTCTAGCTAAGGATGTATTTAAAGACTGACACACGAGCGTTTTTTTCACTCACATTGTTATGTCAGTCGGCTGTGATGTTCAGCGTTTAGTGCGTTGGTCGGTAACTGATAGTTTGTGTTGCCCAGAGGCTGTGATTTTCCACATGGCCTGGTTGTCTGTGAATCTTCATGTTAGCCTCTCAGATGACCACTCTGCGGCGGGGGGGGGCTGCCCCACATAGTCCCGGGCTCACGTGGAGACGTCATCATGGAGTGTTTTATGTGTGTTTTTTATGTGTGTGAGTTAAAGTGGACTGAGTATAGTGCATACTTTCACTCTACTTACAGTCTCTCCCTCCCTCTCGCTCTCTCCCTCCCTCTCCCTCTCGCTCTCTCCGGTATGCATGGGGTATTGCTTCTGTTGTTACCAAGGCAATGGTAGACGCTTCAGTCCCGGGTGTTTTTTTCTTCTCATTCACACACTGGAGTTACAACTCCATACTGGATTAAAGTTGACCCCAGAGTGTTTGTGAGTTGTTATTCCCCTTTTTGACTTTTTGTGAATTTTTCCGGAGAATTCCTGTTGTGCATTTTTAGAAGCCCTCACACTTCTTGGGTTACCGACAGATACTGCAGATGCTTTTAGCTGCATTCCATGTATCGTATTTTTGGAGTCTGCACATTCCTCAGCTAGCCACATGTAAAAAATCTGGGAAACACCACCTTCTTCTGTTTGATTTATGGAGATGGGTTGGTCGGTCTTGTGTCCCATTCAGTATGTTGTAATGGGATGTTAAGATGCAGCATGGACTATCTGAACGTTTATGTAAATGGTCAGGGAGATCATAATTGACATAATTCTGTGGAGTGTTTGGAGGTGGGTGATTGGCATGAGGTCGTCTGGGCAGTAGGTCTGGGGTGTAGATGTATCGATTGGCCTATGTTAATGAAACCACTGTACTACAAGAAAACTGCTAAACAGCACAGCCAAAACAAACAATTTACAGAATTTGGGAAAGTATTATGTTAAGACTCCATTAACTGTCCTTTCTTGCCCTCTCTCAGGTCAGTGTGTGAAATAAATGACGTCTGCAGGGTTTTGGTCAACGTCTTCAGCCTGCCAATCTGTTAAATTAGTTAACTGATCAGTTTGTGGATCCGAACACCATCAGACTCCTGCACCAGGCCCTGACGACATCCTGACCAATCACTGGCTCTGAACAACGTTGCCATGGACACAGAGTCCACCCACTCCGGCTACTCTTACCATTCCAGCCGCTCCAATAGATCCAACAGACACGGGTCAGCGTTGACTTCCACCTTTTCTTTCAAAAATTGTTTTGTATTTAAATATATTGCTTACTCATTCATATTACACTTTACAATACAGCATTTATTTCCTAAAAAGTTAGTGAAAAAATAATGTGAATGATCTGTTCAAGCATAAAAATGTAAAATATTCAGCAAATTCTACTCTTATTTAAAATAGCATAATTTATTTTAGAAAGTATTTAATGTCACAATTCTGAAGTGGTATGATATTACAAAGAAAAAAAGATCTTCAAAGATGTTATTTTACTTCAGGTTCATGTAATTAATAATTTCCATAATTAGCAGAAATCACATTTTGGCCAATTGAAAACATGGATAACTCTGAAATTATTATTATTTTTCTTAAAATTGATGGAATTGTACATAAATAGTTAGTAAACACGTCACAAGTTACGACCTAATCTTTACATATGAAAGTAGCAAATAAAATACCTGGATGTAAGCTTACAGTACTGCATGCAGAGCAGGCTTATATATTGTTGTTTGTCAAACAAATAACAGCTAGGTACAGTAGAGAGTGGGTGAAAGACGAGTAAAGATTATGGACTGGGGTTGTCACAGATGGCTGCCTACAACCTCTTTCAACAACTCCCTCCAGTCGCTTGTGTGAAAGAGAGAGTGTTAGAGAGGCTGTTACCAGAGATTCGGCTTTCCCCTCATCTCCCAGCCTGTCATTGGCCTTACTCTTTCTGTCTGCCTGTGTTCTGTAGGGAGCAGAGTCGCCGCGAGCGCCGTAAGCAGAGCAGTAAGGACAGCAGCAGGTCAGAGCGCTCTGTGGTCATTAACACAGCCGATGGGCCCAGTCCAGCCTCACCCAGCCACAACAGCGAGCCCCTCCA
>JACXGM010004980.1:0-36352 GCA_016801145.1 Umbra pygmaea
AGTCTATATTTTACTGATGACTTCAACTATGCTAAAATAAATGTTACTGGAATATTTTGAGGAATGTTTCATTTACACATTACGTGTTGTCTTTCTTAACACCGTATTGCACCTCGCGTGAACTGAAAAATCGATTCCTGAGCAATCGATGACAACACATTCAGCACCTTACCTTGGGACAGCGCCTTGTAACGTCGCATTTAAGAGGCAGCTTAAGTGCGACGTGATAAGAAGATTCTAAGGGAGACTTCGGGGAACACACTTACGAACGTAAACAACTTCTGTAAGATATATCTTTTAGAGTCTTCTTAGCGTGCTAAGAGTGAACGTTATCGGGGAACCGGGCCCAGACTGTTGAAAGACAAATCTAGCATTATCTCATCTGGGGATCCAGAGAAATAGCTATGCATGGGTTATAAATTGTATGACCTAGGTAGCTGTCTACTAAAAATCATGCAAAATTAAGTATAACAAGTAAGTGATTTTGTTGTTTTGGTACATAGAGTTGAATTTTTAAAGAACTTAGCAGATGTATAAGATAAAAAGTATAACATACAGATCCTCGAAGTGCGTTAAAGCGTAACTCTCGCCAAAATGCAACCTACGGTCTTGTTGTTAATGTACCCAAGAATAGATTACAATTAACAGCCTGCAGTGAAAAACAAACAAAATAAAACAAGATTGTAACATCAATGCAAATGAAGACATATTTGCAAAAAGAACACTCAAATATATTCTTCAATTTTATCGGCATGTTACATAATTCATCCTCATAAATTATACGGTAAACAGAACAAAATCATGTTTAAAACTGACATTCTTGTCGATGTCTCTGTCTGGCGGAGATAGATAAATAGATGATGATAGATAGATAATAAATAGACAATAGATAGTCTTTATTGTCCATTGGGGAATATTGTTTTCGTAGTATAAATGTGGTAATCAGATACAGAAACATAGTGTTAATTTATATGAATTTAGTTTGTTTTATTTTTAAATGTGTTCCATCGTGACACGTGTCTTAACCAATTTGAAAGGTGAAAGAAATTCCCGTTGCGCAGAACTAATTTCCATTTACAATTAGATTGATACCGACATCTGTAGATTATCAGATACAAATGGATGGCTATTTCCGGTTTCCCAAATGTAATCTGTGCTATTGACTGCACTCATGTTGCCATAAGGGCACCGAATGAGAATGAAAAGGCTTTCATTAATCAAAAGCATTTTCATTCCACTAATGTCCAAATAATTTGTGATGCAGACATGTTGCTGTAATGTAACCAATTTTCCCCCACCCGTGGCAGACAGACTTTCGCGATGAAGCGCAAGACATCAACTGATATCTGACCACTTTTTATTTTGGCCACGGTCTGACTTTTCGGCTTTAGAAAAAGGCACAGTTTGCCCTGCAAAGAAAATGTTCCTCCTCTTTTCCACCTCGCTAACAATATTTTCTTCTTCACATTGAGTGAAGTAGCTTTTTTTGATTTTCCACTGTATTTGCCATGAACTCTCAATCAATTAATATTAATTTTGGGGCGTTTCACTGACTATTTATGGAAAACTATAAGCGTGACATGTAGCTGCAAAAGCTGTGCCACGTATTAGAGTTGATTGTGATTTATAAAGGGAAAACGGTGTTGGACATGCGTCCGCAAAGTTTTAAAAATCGGAATATTTCTTTGCGTATGCACGTCCTATATTTCGTCCGTACGCCACATCTGACGCAAATCCACCAGAAAAGTTTTATAATTGAGGCCCCTGGGGATACTTGGAGCAAAGTTTCACTTTGTTTTACTCATCTTGGTGGCTTATCCACCTCAAGAGGGCACTATCACAACATGTTATGATAGCTGGTTGAAGGTTCTTTAGATCAGAGATTTTATTGAAAATGTTATACAGTACATATGGCCATTCTGTTATTTAATCCTAGGTTTGGATATAGATTTTTTTTATTTATTTTCCACACATCTTTTTATATGAGCTAAAACTATTTTTCTCTATTAGCAATGGAGCTTCGGCCATATTCAGGTAGATGGGAGACTTCTGTTGATGTGCACTGGAGCTATACTAAAATGTGCCTGCTGTCTCCATTGAATGTTGAATGGATACTTTGGGCTAGGGTGAGGGCTCTATGTTTCTCTATGTCTGTTTTCGTTGTTTTTGTTTGAATCCTTTCTCTGTACATTCCATATGTTTTGCCTTAGTTTTTTTGCCTATATTTGTGTTAGTTGGCTAACAAAGCTAATGCCTGAGTTGGAATGTCAAAGCTTTAAATAGCGCAACCAAGAGGTCCCGGGACCCTCCCATTTTAAAAAGCTTAAAGCAGATGTAATAATCTTACAGGAGACTCATTTAGGGATTAAACACTATCTGAGTGTCATAGACGCAGGTGTAGTGGCATTGTGAATGTTGGTAGAGGAGAGGAAATGGAGACCAGAATGCGGGAGGAGCGTTCTTGATGTTTAATGAACAGGATGAATAGGAAATAATTGAGCTGGTACTGCTGAATACAAAGTTAATTGGAACTGCACAACTTCTATATAATACAAGTGCTCTAACGCAGCACTAACACAAAGGTAAATTACAGAGTACTCCTGGTTCAACAATGACGTCTACATATTGTACGACACATAACGAGGTGAAGGCTCAATCAAATATGTAGACTAACTAAATAAACAGCACTCAGGTTCAACCTATTCTCCTCTTCTCCATGACAGGAGTCGCAACTCACAATAACGCATTAATGTGCAATCAGTAACCAAGTGCCTACCACTCTCCCAGCACCCAGAGGTCGGCGCATTAAAAAAAAACATACACAAACATAGCAAACAACATTAAATACACAACGAACAGTCCACCATCAGGTTAACTGCCATGACAGCCCTGTCCAGTCCTGGCCATCGTGACACAGAGGCTACAACATTCTAGGTTCAAGTCAGGTTTTCTATTCCCACTTCAATTCCAAAGCCAGAGGGGTTGAATTTCTGGTTAATAAAATAATACATTTTTCAGCTACTAATTTTATGTCGGACAGTAATGGGAGGTATCAAATTGTAACAGGCTCCATCTGAAACACCCTTTGTAGTATTGGTCAATGTTTATGCTCCTAATTTTGATTATGTGGATTTTGCCAATGGATTGCTGAGGAAAATCCCCTCACTAAACACTCACCAACAGATTTTTACAGGAGACCTGAACTGTGCTACCTTGACCGCTCCAACCCTAGGACTGTTACCCCTCTAACATGCCAAAGGCGGTTTCAGACTTTATGACTCAGAATGAGTGTACTGATCCATGGAGGTTTCAGACTCCACAGGTTCATGAGAACTCTTTCTTTTCACATGTACATCACTTTTTTTCCCGTGTCGACTAGCTTTTGTTGATCACTCGCTTCAACCGAATGTTACGACTTTAGAATATTTACCATTTCTTATATCGGTTCATGGCAACTGAGGATATTCATGGCAACTGACTAAGGAGGGGGGCAAAGTTGGCAGGGAAGAGGGCAGATAACGAGCGAGTCACATTCACTCCAATCTACTTGAAGCAGGAGCAGTTAAGCATAAAGTTCAAGTCTACAGTATCAAGAAAAATTGTTTGTGCAGAGATTTTAATTGGTCATTGAAATTAAAAGTAGTTCCTGCTGTCACTGCGCAAAATTATACAGTTGTGTTCTAAATAATAACAGTGTGATCAAAAAGTCAGTAAAGCTCACAATCCTTATAATAGCTTTTATTTATATACACGCAAATGCATTGTTGTCCAACTTTTGGCAGCCCAGGGTCCTATACTACGAAGCAAGATTTGGTGTATCATCAGCTAACTTCAGGTTTAACCCTGGGTTTTCAGTATCACAACGATGGGTCACCTGTTACTGGGTTACATTGCCATGGTAACTTATGCTGCAAACCTAACCTGCTCCGGAGCAGGTTATAGTCGAGATAACGGATTAACCCGAACAGAAGCACCACCTACTGACCAATCAATTATTGATTAAAAAATGTGTCACCATTCTGGGAGTCGCCACTGGCTTTCTCTGATGAGATCAGCGGAGGGAGTGACGTGTTTTTGTCAGCTTCTTGAGCCGTATGTGCCAGTGCAGTGCCATACATCGAAGTTGTGTGCTTACAGTTCCACAGACTTTATGGATAGTGTTGCGTTTGTTTGTGACAGGTATTTTAATGTATGTTCTGTTTGATACGGACCAACCTCAATGTATCTCCTTTCACTGTAGAGACAGTACATACATTAACTATTTACTCCTACCGAACTTGTTGAACAACCAAGTATTTTGACATTAATTTACACACCCTGTACATTTTTTATTTACTCCCATAACCGTTTAACACTGTCAAGTTGCAAATGAAGGAATATGATAAATAAAATTGCTATACACGATCAGCATTAAGCAGCACATTGGTTTAATTGAATACACATTTGTAATTATAGTCAGTGATATCGATAAGCCTTATGCATTTATGAATTTTTTTTCCAAGCTTTCCTTCCTGCCTTATGTCTGGATTATATTTTTTATGCTCTTCATATTTCTCTAAAATTATCACTTACTGCAGTTGAGCGAAATATGCGGCTCTCATAGACTTGTCTGTGTCTGCGATTGGTCTGATAAAGGGGAAACAAAAAGGTATTAAATAATACTCTAATGACATAACACAGCTGGGAACACTTAATCAAAACCACTAAACAGGAAAACCATATAAGGACATACAAAGACACAAAAGGTCAAAGCCAAAAACCTGGACTGGAACAACTAACACACAAGACAGGGGACATTGTGACAAGGACGATCAGAATATATTCCACAGTTCCTCTGCATTTCTTGGTTTTGCTTCAGAAACAGCATTTTTGATGTCACCCCACAAGTTTTCTATTGGATTAAGGTCTGGGGATTGGGCTGGCCACTCCATAACATTACTCTTGTTGGTCTGGAACCAAGATGCTGTTCCTTTATTGGTGTGTTTGGAGTCATTGTCTTGTTGGAACACCCATTTCAAGGGAATTTCCTCTTTGGCATAAGGCAACATGACCTTTTGAAATATTTTGGTGTATTCAAATTGATCCATGATCCCTGGTATGTGATAAATAGTCCAAACACCATAGTATGTGAAACATCACCATGTCATGATGCTTGCACCACCATGTTTTACTGTCTTTACAGTGTACTGTGGCTTGAATTCAGTATTTGGATATCGTCTGACAAATTGTCTGCAGCCCCTAGACCCAATGAGAAAAATCTTGCTTTCATCAGTCTACATAATGTTGCACCATTTCTCTTTAGGCCAGTCAATGTGTTCTTTGGCAAGTTGTAACCTCTTCAGCACATGTTGTTTTTTCAACATGTGGACTTTGCGGGGGCTTCTTGCCAATAACTTGGCTTCACATAGGTGCCCTCTAATTGTGACAGTACTCACAGATAACTTTAGATCTTTGATCACCCTGGAGCTGATCATTGGCTGAATCTTTGCCATTTTGGCTATTCTTCGATCCATTCGAATGGTGGTTTTCTGTCTGTTTTTTTTCAACGTCTGTCTGGTTTTTGTTGCCATTTTAAAGCATTCGAGATTATTTAATCTGAGCGCCCTATCATTTTTTGCACTTCGTTGTATGTTTTCCCCACTCCAAACAACTTTTTATCAGCGTACAATTTTCTTCTGAACAATGTTTGGAACGACCCATTTTACTCAGATTTTCAGAGAGAAATGCACTATATTTCATGTGCGACAGTTGCTGCCTTCATCCTTGAACAAGGGCCACCTGTTTGACACCAGTTTTTTCACAGAATGAATGACCTCACTGCTTGAACTCCACACTGCTATTATTTTGAACACGCCCTTTTCAGTTAATGATTCAATTACACAGAATCAGCAGCATGTGTGTCATGCCTGTTGGATCTGATGGTTTTCTATTACTCTACTGCACCTACTAGTATATTATTTGCCGAAATACGATTTCTACCAAAAAACAGTCATTGATCTGGTTAGTGATGTTGGACTGCTATTATTTTGAACACAACTGTAGATCATGACCATTTAAGGTTGATGAGTATCTTCAGCGGTGTAGGCTACTGAATACACGTTGTTGTTTCTGTTTGGGGAGGTGATGGACCTGCTCAATCTGTTTGTTAACAAGCTGTATCAGCCTCTCATGCTGTATAGCCTGAGGCAATCAATGCAAGCTTTTAATACTGATATTTAGTAGTCTGGACATTTACAGAGGCTCACATTACAAGGCCTTCAGATTTCAGGCCTACATAACATACAGAAAGTCAAGGGTAAAGTATGTTGTGAGGGTACAGGTCAGTGTCAGCGGTCATGGACACTTGTGTGAAAAAAGAACTGCTATTTATATCCTGAAATGTCAACGTGAAAACATGCTGTGCTATTAGTTTACATTTGAATTGTAGTTTTAAATCAAGTTTAAAATGGTTCCACGCCAATGTCAGTGTACGCATTGTTTTGTTTGTCGGTTTGTGTTAAGCGTACATGTGTAAAAGCCCTGTTTGTGTGCATGTGTGTCTGCACTTGCTTGTTTGCATACGCGTATTTGTCTGCCACTGGCTATGTTTCATTCCAGGACCCAGCAGCGTCCCATTGGTATTCACCCAGGGCCACAGTGTGCAGTTATCCTAGCGATGCACAACACCATTAGTAAGATGTTCAGCAGTTCCATTTCCTTAATAAGGGGGAATATATCTACGCTGGGCTGGACCTGACTCGCCCACTGTAGGTTAAATGTCCCTAGAGCCCCTTCTTCATAGGAATGTCAACTTGAAAAGTTTGACTAATAATAATTAATTCAACTTAAATAATGTTTTTCAAGGAACCCACAGCACTTTACATAGTTAGCGGGAAATTCCACCTCATCCACCACCAATATTTAGCACCCACTTGGATGATGCACGGCAGCCATTTTGCAACAGAACGCTCACCACACATCAGCTAATAGGCAGAGCGGTGAGTAGTTATATATGCCAATTAGGAAGGAGGGGGATTATTAGGTGGCCATGATTGAAGTGAGGCCTGGTTGGAAATTTAGCCATGACAACATGGTTGACACCCCTACTCTTGCGATCAGTGCCATGGGATTGGTATTGATCACAGAGTCAACACACCCGCTTAGTCACATTCGAAAGACAGCACCCGATGCAGGGCAGGTGTCCCCCTCACTGCCCTGGGGCATTTGGAATGATCTTTAGGGGGAAGAGTGTCCACTACTGTTCCTCCAACACCACTTCCAGCAGCATTGTCTCCCTTCCAGGGACAGACCAGGCCCGACGCTGCTTAGTTTTAGAAGTAAACCAGCAGTTGAATACAGGGTGCTTGGCTGCTGGCTGACTACACATCTCACAATGTAATAGGTCTATTTTCTAACAATAAAAGCTGTATTTTAATTGAACAATATTTTTATTTAATTATTTCTGATGTATAAAAAAAAAATGTTATCTATGTTTTTACATTTATTTCAATGTTGTCCTTGATTTTTCAAGCACAAAATGATAACATAGAATTGCTTATTACTATCTGACCTAAAAAAATAAGCTGGAATTCCAGAGGACATCAAACATGGCCACACAACTGATTAGTGTTAGATTTTTCTCAGACTCATTTAGAGTGGTGGAAAACTGATTATGTCTGCCATGCCCATCACTCTTGGAATATTTTACAGAGCCCTTCATTTTCATGCTTTGGCTCCTTTAAAGCAGGGGTCTCAAACCAGTTCCACCGAGGTCCTGTATGCTGGTTTTTGGTATTCAATTTGAGCCCAATTAACACCTATGATGAGTTAACAATGTAGTTCATATGATAAACACAATGCTGGCAAGGATGTATAACCATGTTCCTTTTATAAACATGTTACAACAGTAATGTATGTGTGCAGAACATATAAACATACAGTACAGGTTACTGACTAAATCTGCAGGATTTACTACATTTATTAAATAGTATACTTCTGTGATTCATTATTTGAATGTTACCCCTTCTTGAATAAAATACTTTTTTATGATAAAATAAATTAACCTCATATCAATTTTTACAGAACTTTAATTTATCAACTTCAAACGATCAAGATGCAGAGAAGAATGTTGGAGACATTTTAAGGTTTGAATGAGTGCAATATAAGACTGTTCTCAGTGTAGATATGCATATGGTAGGCTATTAAACTTTGGGTAAAATGAAGTACCAAACATAGTTGTGTGTGTGTGTGTTTAATCTTTTATGAAGATTTCAATATATGTTTGAAATTTTCAGTTGATAACTCAGTTTAATACTGAAATGATTTCTGCTTTCTAAATCAAATAATCTCGAAGAATCAGAGATGTACTGATGGGGTTAAATATCTGATGCTGAATGAGAATATTAAAATACGTACATATACTCATTTACAGATATAGTTACACACAAGGAAAATAAAGTAACCATATAACAATCAAGTGAACAACAAAATTTGTTCACCGGTTACAGAGCTATTACAGCTAACTAAAGAAGTTTTAACACACTTCATAAGAGCAAAATTAATAGCAAAACCATAAACAGCAACAACAACAACATATTGGCCTCAAACGCGAGTCGCATACTTATGTTTCAACACAATCATTTCTCAAAACAAAAAACATTTCAATCAGTTAAAGCAAGGCTTCCCAACCATGAACACAACTGTTATGTCTACAGGGGGAAACAGAGAAGACTCATGAGACCATAGAATTACAGGTAAAATACAGGGGACACTTCAGGGAACCTATAGCAGTGCAGGATTCAGATGGTAAACACTGGGTTAGAGGCCGCATCACTATTAGTAATGCCCTGGTTGACTCTTAACTCACTGTCCCATGCTTACTGTATTTGTGCAGGCAAGTTTAAGGTCATGAAATATTTCACGAGTAAGGGGCTGGTGATAGGTGGATAGAATGACTGAAACAGGTAATGTTTTATTTTACATTGCGTGATTAGATTATATTGCTGATTTGAAAGAAAGTTGTATAATTTTAAGCCGTAAGAACGAACAGTCGTGTGTTGTATTACCTTAAAAACACACTTGGCTATGGTATATAGTCTGTTTAGAAACAGGAAATACTGAATATCAGTTGAGTCTGCAGCCACAAATGGTATGAAGTATTGTTCATGCCACTCTCAATTCCCAAGAAAGACAAACACACATGGCTTCGCTCCAGTCCCTATCACTCAGTCGCCTCAGGGCTACACTTTGCCCTTCTGTCTTCTAGTACAAACCTAATTTCTGAATAATAGCTGGATATTGTCCTTTTAGATTTTAAATCCAGATTTAATGTTGGGTTTTCTCAGGGCATACTGTATACAGAATGTTTACTTGGTGTTTTGGTAGGCTACTTCGGTCTAATACTTGTCCTTAAGTAGGCTTACACAGTATGAGTACGACACTGAGTGATCCACATCTATCCGTTACAGTATAGCCTATTCCAGGCTTATCCCACTGAGGCAATCATCATTTTAATGAAGTAAAATATATTCTTCATCTGTTGTTTGACAACTGCAGACAGCTCATTTTTATGATAATAATTTAAACCATGACATGCTGTGCTGAAGTCATGAACCAATTTGTGTGTCATTAATTTCTTGAAGCCACTAGATGGTGGTAATAAAGCTTCAAACCATTGCAACTCGGCGAACAAGTCAAAGCCAATATGAAGAAAAAAGATAATACTATAATCATTGGCTGATCCCTCCCGATGACCTGGATAGAATCATGTAATCCTTTCTTAACCCTCTAACATCTTATATAGAACATCTAGACAAATAAGAAATATCCACTGCACGTGAACTTCCTGCTGAGCTTGTAATAGTGCATATGAGGCTCAGCATTCTAGCTAATAACACCTTAGCAGTGTCATCTCGCTATGATGTCCCCAGAAGGATATATAGTGCTCCACATAAAGAAAAACACACTCAAATGATCTTGGCAGAATCCACTATGTCTTGGGCAAAAAGAGACACAATCAGATCTTAAAGTGGAGGTTGTGATATTGCCAATTTTTGCCGCCAGAAAGTAGGATCATAGTAAATGTCAGAGTTTATTAAAAGCTCTCCAATAATTCCTAATTTAGTTCTATTGAAAAAATATAGGCTATTAATTACATTTGTAATATAACTTGAGCTTTCTACAACAGGATTCATATTTATTGTTTGTTTCTTTTACAGCATTTCTATTCACGAGAATATGTATATTTTTGCATTTCATTTGTACATGCATAGAAGTAAGTCAGTCTGTCTAGCAATAACACATTACAGTAAAGCATCAAGCCATGGCAAAGTGACAGATTTGAGAAGGGTTAAAAACATGATGCCCCAAACAGAAGTTGAACACACAACCTTTGGTCAAATTCTTGGTGTAAACGCCTATCCACAGCTTCCTAGCCAGCATGCACTGAGCCTACAAGATGATAGGCACTCACATTGCCCTTCATGTATGTTTAGCTTATATGAGTTGCCAGGAACCTAATCTCTGTTACACAGAAGTTAAACTTGCATAATTTGGCTAGTTGCTTCACTTTGGCTAGTTGCCTCACTTTGGCTAGTTGCCTCACTTTTCTGTCCATATGCTATACAGATTGCTATATCCAGCCTGCCTTAAACAGCACAAAAAGTAAACTCAAAACCTAGGCTAAACCCTTTTCCGAAATTTCTCATTGGTTGCGTTCCTTCCTTCTCTATGTTTAAGAACCGCCTTCGCCCAATCGTTTTTCAACCAAATAATCAGTGACGATAACAAAACCCCACAGGATCAACGCATATCATTATTTTAAGTATTTGATCCACTGCCGGCAGAGTCAATATAAGGTAATACAGACTCTGCCTACAGGAGACTGCCAAGTCCCAGACAAATCTGGTGTCCTGCCAAATTCTGTAAGAAAATGGCAATTGTATGGAAGGATTCAGATTGAACTAGTAGATAACAGAATTCAAGGACAAGCTAACCTACAACACAGACCCATTCATTCAACGTCTCCACAATAACATTACTGCTGTGTAGCCTTAGCCTACCCTAGGATACTTAGCAGCTCAGCACAATGATTTACTGCTTTGAATTTACATTCAAGACTGACAGCGTTCCATAAATTGTGACTTATAACATAGGAAATCATCAAGAGACTGCCAATAACCTGAGAGTTTCATTTAAAGTTCACAAATGGATTCATTAAAGGATTACCAATCCTTGACCTTTAGATTGCAAAATGTATATTTTGGAAATAAAGCTCAGTGTTTTAGCCTCTGTAATAAAGGTCAGTGCTTTTATGAAAAGGCAAGCTGCAGTACAGCATCTACCCATTGCAGAGTTAACCGAAAACCCAATCCATTTTCCAATCCACCGGATCAATGTTAGCAGTGCTGTTTTGTTCACATGCTTATTGTAGATCAGGTCAAATGAAACAGGAACACAACTCCTTGGTGATCAAGTGTTTGAGCCACACAGGCCAGGTAAGACCAAGCTCTGCATAATAGAAGCAGACCCACCACAGCGATGCTTTCCTAACTTTCACCCAGCCTGATGCTCCATCATTGTCTGTAAAAAGACCCTTTGTAAGGATATTTTATGTATATTTACTGTTTTTTTTCAACAGGGTATGCTATGCCGTGAAGATGCGTGTAAAATGAAAATGACTCATACAGATAGTTCAGTGGTTAGGGAGTCAGACTTGTAGTCAGAAGGTTGCCGGTTCGATTCCTGACTGTGCCAAATGTCACTGTGTCCTTGGGCAAGGCACTCTAACCTAAATTGCTCTGGGGGAATGTCCCTGTACTTAATGTAAATTGCTCTGGATTAGAGCATCAGCTAAATGACTAAAAATGTAAATGTAGGGTATGTCCTTGTGGAATGGGCTGCCAAATGCCACACCTAGCGCAACTGCACAGAAGAAGATATAAGGACCTCCTACCCTAGTGAAAGATGGGGGGGGGGGTTAGTACCCCGTCGACCATCAGCAGCCTATCACAAGTCCTGGTCAATCATCTCCTAGCACACCACGTGCAGTATGGAGGCCTTTGATTATCTCCTTGGGGTTTGGATTAGATTTGGGCTTGTGAAGGTCGTTGGTATTGACCTGGTTCTGAAGCTCTGAGTTCTCCAAAGAACACAGAGCACACTGGTCTTTCTAATTCGGTTTGTAAATTCATTTAAGGAGGCATGTTAGGTTAATAAAAAGCAACAACAACAACTGAAATGGGACAAGGGGAATCAGCTATTCTGTGAGAAAATCCACTCTCTCATATTTTCCTCCTCTGGCTTGAAGCCAAGAAGAACTATTGGATCTTAAATCAATAGACGCAAGCAACCATTTGATTTTACAGGGTTCATTCCATCAATTCGATAAGGAAGTTGGTCCCAAAAAATATTTGACTTCCTCAAATGTAAAAATTCTGCCATAAAGACTACATCTTTAACTTCATGATTTTAGATTTTTCTCCCAATTTGAGTATTAAATATTATCAAAGTATTTTAGTTTATTTGTTGTGCTTGCGCCACTGATTTCCTTCAAAACATTTAAGAACATGTCCTAAAAGGAGAGGATCTACAGTAGCTCACCCACTTTTACACTATGACTTGGCTATTCAACACACATTTTTTGAAATTCAAAACTAAATTCCAATTACATTTTTTATGACAAAACCAGGCTCAGCTTAGTAAGTTATGTGCAGAAATGAAGGCATATTTAAGAACTTTATCACACTACGATGGAAGCACTAATGTATTTACCGGTGCAAGCATTATCTGCATTTTACCAAAGATATACAACTCTGAAAAAAATTTGAAGAGACCACTTCAAAATCATCAGTGTCTATGGTTATACTATTGATGGATATGTGTTTGGTTGAATTAACATTTTTTTTAAATCCATAAACTACTGTCAAAAATGTCTCCAAAATCCCAAATACCGTACAAATATTGTCATTCAGAACATTTATTTTGCAGAAAATGGTCTAAATAACAAAAAAGATCCAGTGTTGTTAGACCTTGAATAATATTGACAATACAAACATGTTAATTTATTTAGAGTTCAGAAATTAATATTTGGTAAAATAATAATTGTATAATACTAATAATTGTCTTTCATTTGTCTTGGCATGCTCTCCACCAGTCTTCCACATTGATGTTGGGTGACTTTATGCCACTCCTGGCGCAAAAATCCAAGCAGCTTGGCTTTGTTTGATGTCTTGTGACCACCCATCTTCTTCTTGATCACATTCCAGAGGTTTTCAATGGGGTTGATTTAAGAAAAAATGGCAGTGGTCTCTATATTCTTTCCAGAGCTGTATATGTAAGATGGAAGAAAGGTGTTTTAGGAGTGTGTATGACTTTTATAGTTAGTGTAGATGTCATTCATAGTAATTCCAGTAATATTATCACTCTTTGTCTTCATTTCTTCCTCAAACTCTGTATTTTGTTTCAAAACATAGATAAGATCAATGGGACCTAATAACCTGGTCCATAAAGTTCTCTTTCTATCTCAAAGGAAAATAAGAGATGTTATATTTAAACATTGTTATACATTATGCATATGGAGCATACATTTTTAAACCTGTGCTGCTGATACACTCTGGATTTGCACTTCACATATTGTGGCAGAATAATAAGCACCAGTACACAAAGAGAAAGAGAGATAAAGGAAAGAAAATAAACAATTTGACATCTCTTGATAACCAGGAGCCATGTAGTATTTGGCTTGCGTTGCCAGTTCTTAGTTGATTTTCCTTAAAAAGAGAAGCAAGAGCTCAGTTAGGTGTGTGTGCGTGCGCATGCAAGCAAGCGTGTGTGTTTGTGTGTGCTGGAGGGCGGGGCTCACGTATCCTGAGGGTAGATGTTGATTTGAAGGGAGAAAGGATAGAATAATAGGCTTTGATGTGAAGAAATAAAAGCAAACGCTTCTCAGCTTTGATGGTGGAATGTCAGGAAACAGCAGACTAATTGGTGCTGTAATCTCCAAGGAAACACAGGCAAGTAAGAGGGTTGAGGCTTTATAACACAGATCCACTAGTTTAAGAGCTGATAGGTGTCTATATACCCCACATTAGTGATGATTATGTTCTTCATAAAGTCTGTTGCTGAGATACCCCAAGTGATTTACTATTGTTATCTCAAATTCCCTGGGGGATTTTTTGTCTCACATACTGTACGCATCACGATCTGGTATAAGCAAAACTACACAAACTGCATAACTAGCTAGTGTAGTAAACACCTTAGCTAACGATTGATCTAGATTTCAGTATATTTCTGGGGATGCGTTCAAAGGTAGAAACTTGACTAGGTAGTTATTAAGTAAAATTGCATACAAGAAAGACTTTAGTGCTAGAGTCATAACATTGTTAGGACAAGCTGAAATTGTCAGGTCAATGCTTTCGACTTGATCAGATTGATTTACAACACAGACATTTCACAAGAGTCTGCTTGTATATACCTTCCCCCAGCTGTACCTGTATGATGAAATGAATTATTTACAATTCAGATCATATAAAAAATGCAACCCAGCAACAACAAAAATTCTCTCTTGCTGCTAAAATATTTATTTCAGATTTTACAAACAGCAATTCAAAACGACAGCATCACCTCTCCAGACTAAAGCTCACCATGCACCAGGAGAACAGATAGTAAGAGACAGGAGAAGGAAAAAAAAAATGTGCTCAATTTCTTTAATACATAAATGGAGATATTATTGGTAATTAACCGTCTCTGTACTATAAAAACATTGACAGTAGTAATGAAATAAGCCATGTTTCCAGTCCCTGGACTCCAGTCTGGGAGCGTAATTGTAAATGAGGAGCCAGTTGCGTTATCCTAAACTCCATTAAAATTTCATCACCCCTTGCACATTTGTCATGAATGGCATTATTCAAATTATGTTGAATCACATCAGCAAGCTTGCTTGGCAATGCAAAGTTTCAAGTAACAAAGACTGAAGTCCAAGAACTCACTGTCATTTCTGAGGGTACTTTGTATTCAGAGCATAAAATATGCTCATAATTCTTGGCCTTGGGCCTTCATGTATTTGTAATATTATAGAGATAACTGACCATATGCATTGAATTCACTCTAGGATCTACCAACTTTCTTATTATCCTTCTTAGACAAACCTTTCTTAGTATAGTAGATATAATGTTATAGTGATTATTGAATTGATGATGAGTTAGATAACAGTCACAATGGCAGATTAAATATACCGGTATTGTATTTGCATTGCTGTTGCATTCTCCACTGTTACTAACTCTTTTACTCTAAACTTTACATAACATAGTTATTTGTTGGCAGAGAATTTACAATTTTTATGCCCCCTTTCTTGATTAAATACACCACACATTTCAGCCAGGGAGCATCAGCAAACTGCCCTGTTGACCTTAAAATTGCCCTGCATAAACTGCCGTGTTGACCATATAATTCTCCAGCATATACAGTTTCAATCAAAATTATTCAACCCCCAGTTCATCAGGTTTATTGTCAAAATATACTGACTTTCAGCTGTTCGCAATAAACAAATCAAACAAAAGCAATAAAAGTATTGTAGCTCAACACAACAAATGCTTCAAGTGTTTTCCCCAAATCCAACTGCAAACGCAACTAATAATGACATCTCGAGTCTCAAAATTATAAAAAAAACCTTCATGGCATCTTTAGTACTTAGTAGAGCACCCTTTTGCTGTTATGACCTGCTGCAAACAACATGCCTAGCCAGACACCAGCCTTTGGCAGCGTTCCTGAGGAATTCCTCATGAGCAAAGTCTATCTTGGGTTTGCGTGCTGCATCTGCCTTCATCAAATCCCACTAGACATTTTCTATGCAGTTTAAGTCAGGTGACTGTGATTGTTACTGTTTAATCTTCCATGATTTCTTTTGATACCAAGCCTTGGTGAAATTTGAGGTATGCTTGGGATCATTGTCCTTTTGGAACGTCCAATGATGCTGAAGCTTTAGCTTTCTAACAGATGACATGACGTTTGCTGAAACTTCAAACAATCCATCTTGCCTTTCACGCGCGGCAAGTTTCCTGTGCCAGAGGATGCAAAGCAGCTCCAAAGCATCACAGAGCAACCACCATGATCATTCTACTTTCTCCAGACATACCGCTGATCCATCATGACAAAAAGTTCCAGTTTTGTTTTATCGCATCCCAGAACAGAATATCAAAACCTCTGTGGTATCTATATAATTCTGAGTACATTGGAGCCAACTTTACTTGTGCTTTTGGGTCAGTAGTGGTGTACATTTTGGAGTTCTGGCATGGACACCTTCTGTGTGTAGTACACACCTTACTGTGCTCACTGAAACCTCAGTGCCTGCAGCCACCAAGTCTTTCTGCAGGTCTTTTGCAGTTACTTTTTTTTCACCACCTGCCATCTCAGAAAATCTTGTTGCAGCCATTTTTTTGCCCCATCCAGGTAGTGTAACCACCATTCACTTCACTTTAAACTTGCAAACTAAGCTTCCAACAGTGTCTCTGGGAACATTACTTTTTGAATCCTGTTCCTTGTTTGTGAGGGGTGATGATCTCTTCTCTTAACTTTTTGACCATTCGTTTCTCACACACAGTCCAACATGACACTCAACAAACCCCTAGCCAGTTCAGGTATTTCATGTATTGCAGCTCAAGTATGCCTGGTGCAACTAATGAAGCCCTTGATTAGTTACGTCAGGTGTGCTTGAGACAACACCTGATTTGCATATTTGTGCCGTTGTGAGGGATTCTATTCAGGGGGTTGAGTAATTTATAGACTCATGAAGTCCTTATGAGTTGCATTTTCAGTTGGAGTTGGGGAAACCACATGATACATTCATTGTTGAGCTATTTTAGCTGCTTGTATTTGAATTGTTCATTGCAAACAGCTGAAGGTCTGTACATTGTTAACAATAAATTTGATTTGCAATGGGGGTTAAATAATTTAGATTGCAACTGTATATTGTAACAAATACATCCCCAATACAAAACCCTCCAAATTCTCAATCTGATGTTACTATCCACCATTGTGATCAGAATTGTACATATATAAATATTAATGCCAGAAAAGCATATTGGATTCAAGGCCAGCTTTAATATTACAACGCTTTTCAAATTATTATGCAAATTGGAATTAAGTATCATAAACATTAAATATTTTGTTTTTGAATCAAACTCATGAATGGTATTGTGTCTCTGGGCTCTTTGGATCACTCAAATCAATCTCAGACACCTGTGATAATTAGTTTGCCAGGTGGGCCCAATTAAAGGAAAACTACTTAAGAAGGATGTTCCACATTATTAAACAGTCCACTGGTTTTCGAGCAAAATGGGAAAGAAAAAGGATCTCTCTGCTGCGGAAAAGCGTCAAATAGTGCAATGCCTTGGACAAGGTATGAAAACATTAGATATTTCACAAAAACTTAATTTGTGGCTGATTCAGAGCACAGATGTGTTTGTGCAGATAAAGGCATAATGAGGAGGGTTACTGCCTGACAAATTCATCAGATCATTTGAGCAGCTGCTAAAATGCCATTACAAAGCAGCAAACAGGTATTTAAAGCTGCTGGTGCCTCTGGAGTCCTGTGAACCTCAAGGTGTAGGATCCATTGCAGTTGTGAAATAAACCTACTATTCGTCCACCCCTAACCAATGCTCACAAGCAGAAACGGTTGCAGTGGGCCCAGAAATACATGAAGACTCATTTTCAAACAGTTTTGTTTACTGATTAGTGCAATGCAAACCTGGATGGTCTAGATGGATGAAGTAGTGGATGGCCAGGTCCCAATAAGGCTGCGACGTCAGCAAGGTGATGGCAGTGTCATGCTTTGGGCCGAAATCATGGGGAGAGAGCTGGTAGGCCCCTTTAGGATGTATGGCTATTTTTTACTACTTTGCAGGCCCCTTTAGGGTCCCTGAAGGTGTGTAAATGACCTTGGCAAAGTATGTACAGAGTAGAGATTCTGACTGACCACTTTCTTCCATGGTGCAGAAAAAAGAACTATGCATTCCATTGTAAAATCATCTTCTCATGCTGCAGAGAATAACTCTGTGTCATTGGCTGCTATTAGCATAAAAGTAGAGAAACCCATGGTGTGGCCCCCATCCTCCCCTGACCTCTGAGAACCTTTGGAGCACCCTCAAGCAAAAGATCTATGAGGGTGGGAGGCAGTTCGCTTCAAAACAGCAGCTCTGGGAGGCTAGTATGACATCCTGCAAAGAAATTCAAGCAGAAACTCCATAAACGTACAAGTTCCATGGATGCATGAATTGTGAAGGTGATATCAAAGAAGGGGTCCTATGTTAACATGTAACTTGCGCTGTTAAGATGTGTTTGATTGTATGAGCATTTGATTTCAGTAAATATGACCTCCTAATTCTGCAAATTTAACAAATGACCATTTTCAGTTCTTTACAACCCATAAAATGTTTTCAAACTCTGGTGTGCATAATAATTTGGAACAGTGCATTTTGAGTTTTTTATTTTTGAAAAAAATACTGTTTTCATTGGGTGGTTTGTTCAATGAAATTCGCCTTGTACCCTAAAGGTTGGTGACTTGAAAATTATACTGACTGTAATTTGCATCAACTATTTTGGAAAATCAGTGTAAAATATAATTAGCATAATAATTTAGAATGCAGCGTAGATCCCACCCCTCGTCTTTACCCATGCAGTGTTACAGGTCCTAACCCTGGCCACAGAAACATCAATAGGATTATACTGAGTGTGATTTTATGATACCTGGCCATTAATAATGTATGATAATAGCAGTAAGAAGGGAACAGAGCAGTGTGTAATATTAGGTGACCCTATGTTATTAGTGCTGAGAGAAACCATTAGTGAGTCGCTTTAACCTGTTTTAATGAGGTCTTTGCTATGGGAGAAAACGGGCTGATTCGTGCATATGTTAAAGGAGCTGGTAGACGCATCTCAGGCAGGTTTAATGTAGTCCAAACCATGTAGAACTAGAGGGGTGTTAACAATGTGCCGCCTGTCTCTGCTGCTTTACTGATGTTGCCACCTCCATCAAGGACACATGTCCTTTTGGTCAATGGGCGTCTTGGGTTAAATTTCAAGCTGACCAGGACTGTTGCTAGGATCGAGGTGAGGTTGACCTGCTAAAGACCTTTTGAGGGAAGTATGAACTTGAGTGTTTCTGAATCTAGACGGTCACCACACTACACGGTCCGCTCACTGCTCTACACTACAATCTGTTGTTTGAGTCAGCACAGAATAGATGATGCTTTCTAGTTAACAGAGCAGTTCTTGTCAGCTAAACGATACAGCATTTAAATACTGTATGCAGTCAGAATCCATAAAGTTAATTAAGTGAGCCCAGTTAATTAACAATGTGGCCCCGTGTTGTGGTCCTGTCTAAATAAGTGGCAGGGGGACAGGAGAGAACTAGCTGATGGAAATAAATGAGGGGGTAGAGTAGGTTGATGGACTTCTAGCACCTCCAGCCGTAGGCCAGGTGGCTGGAGTGACAGCATATGGCACGTGAGATGTCTTACACACTACGCTCTGTACTGAATGAATGCTGAATGTGTGCGTTTGTTTGGTAAGTGTGTTTGTTTGTGTGTATCACTGTCAGTACATGTACACGTCAGTATTTATTTTGCTGTGTGCACATACAGTATGTGTGTGTGTTTAGTGCAGGACTTAATAAGATCTGGCTGAGACCTCCAAATGTCAGTGCCACCAACTTGCCAGTACTCTACATCCAAGGCTGTCCAAGTGTGATTTGAGCGCTTGCTATTTAAGAAGCTTGTCAGCTAAATCCTTGACCAATGTAACTATGAAATGAGCAACCCACTTTCTAAATGAGCCACACCTTCTGCCCCCCCCCCCACAACAACATCTGCTGTACATAAACAGAAAAACATGTCATTGTCAACATCAAGGAAAATGTTTAAAAATAATAATTTTTATAGATGAAGTGTTAGTGTGATTTCCACACAAAATACACATTTGCAGACAAAAATAGCACAGTAACACACACACACTCACAAATAAATTGCAGTCTTTCACAAGAGTGTTCATTACTTCAGGCTAAATGTAATTCAATGTGAAATAACATCTGCTTTAGTCCAAGTCAGAGTTGACCTAAACATAGTGAAACTTTGAACATCCAAATCTATACAAGATAGCTCTCATAAGCTTTCAATACATCAACAACAATACATTATTTGTCTTCTTAAAATAATTAGCACTTCTACTTTTACAAGTGTCTACAATTTTCTTAAATACTGACTCCTTCCCTAAAGAAAGACTTTTGAACAGAAGAAAATGTTCAAGGTATTTGTTTATGGTTTATGTTTCTAAATTTAAAGGTGCACCGTGTATAATTTTGTGGATTGAAAAAAGAACTACCTTCTCTTTCAGTGGCCAGCATTCAGAAACCATAGACTGTTAATTTCATGAAATTAAAATAATGAGAAAAAGCTTTTTAGATGGGACAATTTCCTACGATATGCAGTGCATATTTTGCCATTTGAACTGGAAATACGCAACTCACTCATATATGTCTAGTCTACTACACTCGCTTGTATGTGGCGAGGAACACGATGTAGCGAGTCTTATTATAATACTAAATAAGGAAAACCACCACCACTGTCAAAAAAACCACATGCTACAGATAATCACTGATTATCAATGAACCGCGCCCTCCTCTCATTCACCTGGACTAATATAGATACTGATCTACCAGCTGGATGTAATCTGAATTTTAGGTGCAATCAGTCCCTCCCAGTACCAGGTGAATGAGGAGAAGGCACCACTTACACAACAGAACCACACAATAATGCATTCAATATAAACCTAAACTACAGTATATAAGTACTGGCATGATAATCCCCATAAACACAAGACTCCAAATATACACATCCATAATGAGTCCACACTCAGCTGAATTGTCCTTCTCTGCCACAACCCGGCTGACGTCCCTGCTAGGTTGTGACAATTTGACTGTATCCCTCAGTCTCTCTCAGGGAGTACTAGTGCAAGTTCTATAGCATGAAGTTATATGTCCTGTGTAAATTAATGTGCTTGATACAACTTTGTGAAATAACAATAATTTGCATGAAAAGTAAATGTTCTTTTACAAAGAAAAAACCCAACTCTGCAAGCCCAATCCCTTTTGGTACGTAAAATATAGGTCTACATTTTGTATGGTCAGTTGTGTGGTTTCAAATGTACCTTTTCTGAAATCTATGGTGATGTGGAAGAAAAGCCAGAGTCATTTCATCTTCTCAGCCCCAGGGCTGGTGAGCAGGCGCGTTCAATGTGTCAAAAAATACAGTGTACTTCTATATTCATACTTCAATCATTTCTAAACACATCATCCCATCAATATAGCAATAAGATATCCTACAGTTTTCTACAATTTGAATGTACCCACGAAACAACACAGTAAAAACGGCTGTGGTAAATTAACACTCTTCTGTGTCAATTTGGACCTATATAAACACTGAGAGTGTTAATTTAACACTTAGGGTGTTGATTTAACACAGCCATTTTTACTGTGAAACTGAAATTAGGAAGAACCTGACATTTCATTCTCTTTGGCAAGGTTGTAAGAAAAGATATGTTTTAAACCACTCAACTGACTTTTATTATTAAAATATATACATTATGGGCTTCCAAAATTTGTGGTTTTCTTTGTGAAAGAACATTTGTTTTTTATGTAAATGATCGTTATTTCACGAAGTTGTATCAAGTGCATAGACCCATATAACCTTAAGCCGTATCACTTGCGCTAGCTTGACCCTAATAACTACGTCAAGCAATGTAGGAACACAGACAAATTATAGCATTTCTTCATTGTTCCCCTTCAAGCCGGTCACTTGAAACAGAAAGGAGTTCCATTGTTTCCATTGATATACAGGTCCTTCTCAATAAATTAGCGTATTGTGATAAAGTTAATTATTTTCCATAATGTAATGATAAAAATTAAACTTTCATATATTTTAGATTCATTGCACACCAACTGAAATTTTTCAGGTATTATATTTTAGGACCTGTATATATCATAGGTGGAGCAGCAGGGACCAGGGTTGGAGACAGAGCAGCAGGCACCAGGGGGATGAGGTGGAGCAGCAATTACTGCGAGAGGAGGCTGAGCAGTAGGCACCAGTGAAGGAGGCAAAGCAGCAAACACTGTGACGAGGGCAGAGCACCAGGTATCAGTACAAGGGGCGGAGCAGCAGGCACTGAGGTTAGAGGCGGATCAGCAAGCACCGGGAGAGGAGGCGGAGCAGCAGGTACCGGGGAAGGAGGTGGAGCAACCAGACCCATCTGATGCATTGGGGTAAGAGCCACAGTTTCAGCTGTAGCAGACAGAGCAGCCGGTCCTGGCTGAGGAGTTAAGGCGGAGCCACAGCTTCAGCCACAGCAGGTAGCTCTGGGGCAGGAGGTAGAGCTGGATGAGGCAAGGAGAGTGTGGCATCTAGCACAGGCTTTGGAGGTGTGGACGGCTCCCCCAGCTGTAATGAAGCAGGCAGCTCCCCGAGCAAAGATGTTATCAGAATCAGAATCCAAAAAATATTTTTTGCCAGGTAACAAACAAGGATTTTTTTCTCTTCTGTTGGCATCTTTTTTGTACATAAAACAGTATAACATAAACAGCACTATAATGCCATTTTTTTACTTTTGAGGTGCAGGATGTGAGGAGAATATTAACAGGATATCTACAGTATCTCATCAGTGTAATGTATGCATAACCTGTAGTGTAACAGTGTAATGTATTCAACAGTATACTGTAATGTAGGCATTTAAAAAAAATTTAAGGTGCAATATATGAAGATATCTACAGTATACTCAACTCAACTCAACTTTTATTTATAAAGCACTTTCAAAACCCTTAAAATTTACCAAATTGCTGTTGCACAAGCAATAAATATCTATAGAGTACACAGAGACATAAAATTGCATTAAGACATGACACCCAGAAAATCAAACCAGAAATCACTCACAGTTCTCAGACCTAATCAAACGCCAAAAGCTTGATGAAATAAATAAGTCTTCAAGTGCTTTCTAAAAATATCCGTGCTTGACGAGGATTTTAGAGATAATGACAACACATTCCAAAGTGCAGGAGCCGCAACAGAGAAGGCGTGATCTCCACTAAGCCTCAAGCGAGACCGAGGGACGGTTAGAAGCATGTTCTGAGAGGAGCGTAGATGACGTTGAGACTGATAAGGGCTTATCATGTCCTTTATATATTCAGGAGCTAGATCGTGCAAGCTTTAAAAACAAATATTAACACCTTATATTGTATTCTTTATTTAACAGGTAGCCAATGAAGAGATATCAATACAGGTGTTATATGATCACATTTCCTGGTATTTGTTAAAAATCTCGCTGCAGCATTTTGGACACGCTGAAGACGAGCAACCAGTGAATCACTTATGCCTAGATAAAGAGCATTACAATAATCTAACCTGGTTAGAACAAAAGCATGTAAAACAATCTCCAAGTCCTTTAATGAAAGGATTGTTTTCAGCTTAGACAGTTTTCTCAAGTGAAAGAACAAGGATTTCACAACGCTGTTAACTTGACGATCAAAACGCATTTCAGAATCGAAAAATACTCCAAGGTTCTTCACAAAACTATACATATTGTTGGACAATAGTCCATAATTCCCAGCTAGACCAATCCCAAGCTCCTTGTTCCCAAACATAATAAACTCAGTCTTATCCTCATTTAATTGTAAAAAATTATTTGCTAACCATCCCTTTACCTCAGTCAAGCACTTATAGAAATTATTAAAAGATGTACAGCCATCACACTCCAGAGGAAAGTATAGTTGTAAATCATCAGCATACAAGTGGTAATTAATGTTATGCTGCTTAAAAATGAACTCTAAGGGTAGCATGTATAATGAAAATAGAGTTGGACCAAGGATTGATCCCTGAGGAACCCCCCAAGAAAATGTCGCGGGTGCAGAGACATAGTTACCAATTTTAACAGAGCATGTCCTGTCATGCAAATAAGAGGAAAGCCACTTAAGGGCTCCACCATTAATCCCTACAAAATCTCTGAGGTCGTCATATTAAAATTACATGATCTAAAGTATCAAAAGTTGCACTTAAATCTAACATCATTAAGGCAACACTTTTCCCGGAGTCAGTACTTAACCGAATGTCATTTGTAACCTTTAATAATGCTGATTCTGTGCTATGTTTGGTCCTAAATCCAGACTGAAAAATATCAATTATGTTATTTACATTCAAAAAGTCTGTAAGTTGATTATGGACAACTTTCTCTAAAATGTTATTCATAACAGGGAATTTCAAAATGGGTCTGAAATTTTTTTAATCGTTTGAATCCAAATTCATTTTTTAAGACTGGCTCGATAACAGCATGCTTAAGCCCTGATGGTACAGTTCCATAAAATAAACTACTATTGATAATGGATAATATACTGGGACCAATCGTGTCTACAACCTCTTTAAACAATTGCGACGGGAGAACATCATATAGTGAGGTGGTCGGTTTTAAATGCACTATTACCTTTTCCAACTGAGCTAATGTAATCGATTCAAATTTACTTAAACAATGAGTCGGATTTATCATATTGACTACAGTATTGCCTACAGGCACAATATTCGACTGATTAAGAGCAACCTTATTAATAAAATATTTTTAAAAACTCTCACACAGATCCATACACGGGGTAGGAAAATAATTAATAGACGGACTCATTACCTTATCTAAGGTTGAAAATAAAACCTTCGGGTTATTTGCATTATGTGATATAATTTGCGATAAATATGAGAATCTAGCGGCTCTAACGGTGTTTTGATAGTTTTGTAGAGTTTCTCTAAGAATATCATAGGATACTTGCAATTTGTCTTTCAGCCACTTACGCCCCGCATGCCGACAAACCCGCCTTAGATTTGGTGTTACATAATTTAACCACGGTTGTTTTTTAACTTTATGACATCTCATTTTAAAAGGCGCAATATTATCCAAGATCTCTGCACAAACATGCAGAGACATGATTAAAAGAATTTACCAATTCATCAGGTCTGGCAGCGGGCAATGCTGTAGGCTCTAGAATCCAATGACTGTAGAATCCAATGATTGACAGAACTGAAAGCCTTGGCCAGGTCTATAAAGATGGCTGCACAGTAATCTCTGTTATTTTTGCAGGCATGATCAGCTCGGAAACCTAATTGCATAGCAGAAAGTGTGTGGTGGGATTTGAAATGTTTGGTAATCGGTTTGATAATCAGTCTTTTAAAAACTTTAGACAGGGCAGGGTGGATATGGGTCTGTAGCAGTTAGGGTCAAGACTGACGGGAGTAGCAATGATCGCTGCAGAGAGTTTTAGGAAGAACGGGTCCAGGTTATCTAGCCCAGCTGATTTGAAGGGGTTAAGCTTTTGCTATTCTTACAGGACATCTGCTAATTCAATTTGAGTGAAGGAGAAATTAGGGGGGCTAAGGTGTGTTGCTGCAAGTGGGTGAGGGGCTGTTGGCAGGGGTGGGGCCAATGGCCTGGGTGGGAGTAGCTAAGTGGAATGCATGGCCAGCCATAGCAAAATGCTTATATCAATTTTTGACTTCAGCAGTTTTGACAGTAGTGATGGTGTTGCCGTAGCGCATTAGGCAGCTGGGAGGAAGTGTTTTTATTCTTCACGGTTTTCAGTGTCCCAGAACTTTTTAGAATTGGTGCTACAGGCTGCAAATTTCTGTTTAAATAAGTTAGTCTTGGCTTTCCTGACTGCTGGGTGTACCGGTTCCTTACTTCCCTGAAGATTTGCATGTCACAGACACTTTTTGAGGCTAAAGCAGCATGCCACAGGGTGTTTTTGTGCTGGGCGAGGGCAGTCAGATCTTGAGTGAACGAAAGGCTGAAGCCCTTGGCTTCCTTTACTGCCTTTCTAAAGATGTATTTGGCCATTTTGTAGTCATCTCTGTCCCCAGAGATTTTGCCAAATGCAGCAATCTGTGAACCAGGGTTCATAATTGTTGTAACTTACCCTGGTCTGTGTTGGAACACAGCTGTCCTCACAGAAACTAATGTAAGACATTACAACTTCTGTATATTCATTCAGACTATTAGTGGCAGACCTGAAAATATCCAAATAATTTGTAGACATGCACACAGAGCCTCTGTTGCTTTGCTGCTCCACATCGTTGACTGATGCACAACAGACTAGTTTTTGCCTGTATGTGGGTATCAGGTGGGCCATGACATGATCTGAGAGACCAAGAACAGCGCGAGGCATGGTGTGATATACATTGTTGATGATAGTGTAATAGTGATCCAAAGTTTCTTCCTCACTATTTGTGATTTTAATTATTGTTAATATTTGGGGAGTTCATGGATTAAATTCCCTTTGGTAAAGTTGCCCAGAACAATAACTAAGGAGTCCGGGATTGACCACTCCACTCTGAGTATCTGGTCAACTATCTGCCTTTGTGCTTCATGCACATCGGCGCTCGGTGGAATGTAAACTCCAACCAGAATATATTCTGTGAATTCCCGCAGGATGTAGAAAGGGCTTGCAGTTAACAAAAGGATATTCCAGGTCAGAAGAACTGAACTGTGGTATAACTGACACATTTCCCTAGCCATTGTTGATGTAGAAATATATTTCTCCTCCTTTCGTGTTACCTGAGAGATCGTTGTCTTTGCCCGCACAGAAGAGTGTAAAACCAGGCAAATGAATCCCACAGTCGCAGTATGGCTAAACACAGCCACCTCTCTGTGAAAAACAGAGCATAAGATAAGGAGAGGTCTCGGTTTTTCCCCAAAAGCAATTGAAGTTCATCCAGTTTATTGCCAAGTGATCGCACATTTGCCAGGAATTTTCCAGGTAGGAGTACGTACTGTAATCTACAGCTCCTTGAGCGTACCACTGCCCCAGCTCATTTATCTCTTTGACGGCATTTCACTATTTGGTACAGTTCAGTAATTACAAAGATGTTGCGAGGAAACTTGGGAATAAAATTGACACAAGTTTTGACTCCCTGATGTTCATAAACTCTTCTCAGAGAATTGTCACAAATAACTGATTAATAGACAAAAAATACAAACAAATACACCGATGTGACCATCTGTAGCACCAGGGTAACGATGTGCTTTGACGCAGATAGCTCCAACAGCTTAGGTGTAGCCTGCTCCTGGTGCGCTTTAACAAAGCAGGCAGCTCCCCTGGTAAAATATAGGTAGCCCCTACCCTGGACTGTAAACCCGGATAGGTGAATTCACTTAAAAAATTTGAGGTAACCGGTTGACTTAAAAACGTTGAGTAATGGGTTATAAAAACTTGAGTGCATTTAACTTAAAAATAAAATAAAAAATTCCACCCTTTCATGCATTTAAGTTAAATGCACTCAAGTTTTCCGAACCCATTACTTAACGTTTTTAAGGCAACCGGTTACCTCAAATCTTTTAAGTGAATTCACCTATCCGGGCTCACAGTGTGGCGATGTAGTAAGTAGCCCATCTCCCCAGACATTGAATAGTTTGTCCGACGTCCTGAGTGCAGGGTGTAGTAACGAGACTGAAAGCTGTCACCTGCCCGCTCATTCCAGGCTGTGTGCCTACCGCCTCCAGCACACAGTCGCCGGTATGGCCCCTCAAAAACAAATCATAGTGGAACTCAAACCGGCTGTAGGCCCACTGAAATAGTTCTAATGGAGGGGGATAGGAAAACTTACCATCAACTGATTGGAGGTGATCATGTGTTGCTGTAATCATCATCTCCAGTTTTTCGTCTTCGACAGCCTCTTCTCCCACACACTGATCCACTCGCTGTATCATGGGAGGAGTGTAATGCACAGAGAAGTATGCACAGAGATGTATGCACAGAGAAGTATGCACAGAGATGGTCGAACTGTTCCTCCTCCATCTCCGTGCCCAGCCTCATTCACTTGCTGCGTTGTCGTTGTCTGTGCTTGTTGATTCCTCTTCTTTTGTAGGTGCTTCATTCTGTCTGGTGGGAGTGAAGAGACTGCAGCAGGAGTAGTAGCGTTAGGTGGTAATTTACTGTGTACCCAATCGCAATAGCACACAGACACACAGGAATAAGGGCGACAGTAATGCCCAAAATAAGAAACAGTCCTCGCCTGACATGGCGGCAATATAACCTCTACTAAGTAAAGTAACATGCAGCAGCATTGCAGACTAACATATAGACAATGAGGCACACACACAGATTACAAAGGAGTATATGTAATGTAGGTATGGCTGTATTTATTTAAATAGCCACTGTAGAATGAATTGAGCACTATACAGGCTTTTCAGAAAGTACTGGGCAAAAAAAAAAGTGGCCGCCCAAAAGAAATGCATGCCTACTAAGGTTGACATAAATACAGTCTACGTAGAATTGAGAAGTAACAGTCCAACCTCGCCTCACAGGACGGTCTCACAGTTTACATACATGTATATATTAGTCTACTGACATAATTAGCGAACATACACAACAACAGGGATACATCAGCATACAATAAAGCACGCTGAGCTTGAAAACATCCAGAACTTATATTACGGAGGAAATTAGATGATGAAGCCCCGCCGTGCACAGGAGTGGAGTTGGGACAGTGGTGTCAATAGGCCGGTGACGTCGACCTCCTGACTTCCTTCACACCAGCGGGGGGGGTGGGGGTGAATCTCTATTACAATATCTGAGGTAGCAATAAACAGAAAACTGATGTGACTGATATTGATGAACAGGTGTGTGTGCATTGCAATGGAAGGAGTTCTGGATGAGCATTTGAGACAAATGTCCGTAATGTCCAGAGTGAGGAGCCAAGGTCCCTCAGCCCATTGGCCCCTCAGCTACCAGTCAAACTAGAGGCCCTTACATGGACGGCTTGCCAATTTTTGACAATCCCACATGACAAGGCTTAAAAGGGGAATGGGGGGGGTCTGGAAAAATTTACAACAACAAAAAGGTCAAGACGAGTTACCTAGCAAAGCCATGCCCTACAAACATCTTTACCTTTAAACAGTTTAAATAATAAGTTGTTCGCCTTGTTCCCAGCAGCTGCGTTAGAACAAACAGCCCTCTCTACACCCATACCACACAGACATCTATACTATCCCTTGAACTATTCATTCTATATATATATTCTATATTATTTCTATCTACTACCAGTGTTGTCATTCTCTGGTGAGTGCAAGCAGGGCATGGTAAAGTAAAGCCTTGTACTAGTTTCAGTGCAGCCATTGTTCACTGACAGAAAAAACAGCCTGGTCTCCAGAGCTCTCTTATGACTGTCAAATGTTTATCACTGATTTGATGCTACATAGGATAAGAATGCATGAGGTGTGTACACCTGTAGATCCTGAGAGAGAAAAACAGAGAGAGAGGGCTTCTACTGCAATTTAACTCACTACCGCAGCTGTACAGTGTGTGAAACAGCCGTGTTCATTTACCAAGAGCCCATTTGTTCACTTTTACAAATTTCATTTCTTCGCATTCTCTCTCCCTCTTCCTTTTTGCCGTGTTCATTTACCAAGAGCCCATTTGTTCACTTTTACAAATTTCATTTCTTCGCATTCTCTCTCCCTCTTCCTTTTCGCAGTATGTGTTGATTGCCTCAATCTCAACACAGAAGCCTTTAGCATTGAGAGAGACTTGGTCTGAAGAGCTGAAAGGGGCTATCTATGCTGCAGTAGGCTGAGTATAACCCTGATATCATGTTTCGACCTTCATCCCTGGTCTCACTTTTTCCTCTGTCAACATATATGTTTTCCTACCTCCTCTGCTAGTCTCTCTTTCTTTCTATCTCCCTCTCTCTCCCTCTCTCTCTCTGTCTTCACCCGTTTAGTGTTTTCTCTGGTAATGTATGCAGCCAGGACAGTTCTGCTTTATTGTAATTGCATCCTTTCGATTAAAAAAGCTTGTTTTCCTTGATTACTTTGATGTTAAAATGGGAGCAAGGGAGCAATTCACATTCACTCTGCAGTATGTTTTCCCCCCTCCACTCTTTTGTGCTAACAGCAGAATTCCTATTCATATATTGGCACTGGAACTAAATTACTGCAAACATCTCTGTGTGCCAACCATGCAGAAAGAACAGTGAGGGGTCTGCAACGTGTCAGTGCCCCCTGCTGGTCAGTGTTAGGACAGCTTTATGCCCTGTCATTCCAAGCACGTATGGCCAAAAGGAACACATTGGAATGGGTTCCAGGAATCTTTGCCAAATAAATTCCTCATGGCTAGATTCTTCACTGTGATCTCAAGACATCACACGTTGGTGCTCTGATATTTGCAGAGCAGTGGAGGTCAAAGAAGCCCCTGCAGAAAGATATTCTCCCGCATTAGACAGTTGTATTCTTATACAAACATTATAAAAGCAATAACCACCTGCGGTAATCTACATCTAAACATTTGGTAAGTTTGGTCTACATTCATACCCTTCTGTCGTGTGGTTTTAGGTGGAATCGTTTAGAGGCTTCTTTTAACAAATTATCTGAAGTAAAAATAATCAGATGTCCTTCTTCAATGACACTTGATCACACTGGAGAAGAGAAGCATCTCAACGCTGCAGTGTTGGGGCCTCCTGCTGTGCGCCCTTCTGGGATCTGAGCACATCTACTGAGCCTCTACTCAGTCCTATCGCACACAGGTACCAACGCAGAAACACATCAAGGGGGTTCTCTATCCTTAACACGGTCTCCATTTCCACTCATTCCGAATGTGAGAGCCTGTGTCTATGTTTGCCCAGCCCCCATGTTAACTGTGCGAAGAGTTGAATGTGTAAGTGTACACAAAATGCAACAAACACTTGGGCTAATTAGGCTTTTAGTAGACAGATATGGGTCAATGAAGGGTTTGATTCAGCTGCTGAGAGCCCAGCTGGAGCCATAGCAGAGAGATAAAAGTGAAGATAAAAAGACCCCCTTTTCCCATGTAACTATGGCTCTGGAGGAAAATATGGACTATATATACTCTTTCCCTCTCTCTCCCTCTCTCTCCCTCTCTCTCCCTCTCTCTCCCTCTCTCTCCATCTCTCTGTCTCACACATACTGTATTTGTATACGTATATGTATACAGTACAGTAAACATATAGTACGGTGTATTTAGGGAGAGAGGGAGCAATAGGGAGGGAGAGAAAGCGAGGAAAGCTTTAGACCATTGAGCTTCAGCTTCCATCTCCATGGAGATAAACACAGGGCAATTGAAGTCGTTTTGGCTCCTTAGAAACAAGCCTTTTTCTGAGAAAACGACAGATTCCCCGTAAAGCTTAGGATGTATCATCAGAGCTGCTATCACACCATTACAACTCTTCTATTACACAGCTGTGACGCTGTGGTGGAATGTGATAGCCTCTGTCACAATTTACTCTGTCTATTATATAAAATATACTGTCCACAGCATTATCTGATGGAGGCAATAAAACTATAGCAAGCCACAGCACTTGGTGAAAATGTTTGTTTTATTAGTATTCTGTTGAGCTCTTTCCAGCGTTGTGTTGTTTCACCCAGATGAGATCCCCCACAGTTTGTTCTGTTCAGTTCATCCTAGTGATAGAAAGGCCATGGAACACAACAGTATGTAGGTCATGCTTTAATCGTTGTCATGGTATTTCTGCCACTTTACGAGGTGTTTGTTTTCTATTAGCCTGGATGAATTAGGGAATGGGGGATGTAGAAGGGCTGGAGTAATGGAGCAGCTGGTTTTGCACAAAACGCTGCTGTCAGCTTTGAGAACACGTACTGTACTAGGACAGCAGGTTTCCCTGGAGTTCTCTTCCCACATGGATGTACTGTATGTTTACAGACACAACTTAGTGGTGCCTGTTCTACTCTATACAAGACAACATGAATTCTCTAGATGTAGCAGACAGACAGTCAATTTGGACTGACAGGGACATAATATCTTGAGATGTACTTTCATCTAAAGGTCACTGCAAACACATGTCAGACCAAAGGGTGCTGTTGAATGCATTGGACTTCACTGAAAATTGGACTTCAGGCATAAGACACGTTTACCTCCATAAACACATACATTATGACTAAACGTATGTGGACAACCCTACTAACAGTTGAGGAGGATTACTGGTCAGGGCGGTTTGTCAGGGTTTGGGCTAGGCCACTTAGAGTAGTTTCAGTTAATTTTCATCTTAATGCTACAGGATACAATACATTTTAGACAATTTGGAGCTTCCAAGGTTGTGGCAACAGTTTGGTGAAGGCCCTTTCCTGTTCCAGCAAGACTGTTCCCCTATGCACAAACTAGGGTCCATAAAAAACATTTGGTGTGGAGAAACTTGAGCGGCCCGCACAGAGAGTCCTTACGTCAACCCCACTGAACACCTTTGTGATGAATCTTGTGGAAAGCCTTTCCAGAAGGTTGCTGGCTGTTAATGCTGCAAAGGAGGGCCCAACAAGCCCATATGAGTGTGTACATATATAGTACATACATACACAGTATACACATATATACTGTATATGTACTATATATACGTTAGTGTGAAAATACATTGTTGATGGCAGATGTCAGAGGAGAATGGCCAGACTGGTTCGAGCTGATAGAAAGGCAACAGTAACTGAAATAATCACTGATTATAACCTGTACTGTATGCAGAAGAGTGCATCTGAATGCACATCACATCGCACCTTGAAGCTTTTCTTGAACAGTAGTCACTTTACTAGAATAGCCTCCAAGGTTACCAGACCTCAATCCGATCAAGCGCCTTTGGGATGTGGTTGAATGGGAGATTCACATCATGAATGTGCATCTGACAAATCTGCAGGAAATGCATAATGCAATTATTCTCTGAGGAATGTTTCCAGGACCTTGTTGAATCTATGCCGCATAGATTGAGTGCAGTTCTGAAGACAAATGAAGGTCCATCCCGGTACTAGCAAGGTGTACCTAATGAAGTGGCCAGTGATTGTATAAACACTACGGTATATACATGACTATAGCCTGTATGGATCATGGAACTGTGGGTCAGGTCTCAACTTGTTTGATCCCACTAACAATAATAATAAAATATCATTAGCCACATGCATTCATATTTTCATAAAACTATACCTACTATTGATCATTAAAAATAACCATACCGTGATAGCATTTACAGAGAGAGTAAATTGAGCTGAACCAAGTAATGAAATAAATTTAATGATGTGGAATGTAGCCTAGGATAAGTACTTGTGGCTTTGTTTTACTTGTTCTGTACTTGCATCTCATCCCCCACACCGTTATTATATTTCTCCTCCATACTTTATTCTGTTACAGAGAAAATTGATTGTCACGTTTGCTGGGTCATCATTTGTCATTGACTACAATGCATAATGAAAATGTATCTCTTGCATTCTCCAAAACACTCCCAACCAAATCATATTAAATTAGAATCTCAATCTCGATCATAACTCTGGAAGAAATGTTTTTATTTTTTCCCCCAATGTTTCACAAATATATGTTTGAATGATGCTGTTAACTACAACAATACCATTTCTCGCAAATTGAATGCAAAGACATTACCCAGAATTGCATTTTTATGCAATATGATTTGTGTGATGCTTTTCATGCCCCAGGCTGCAGTGCACATTTTGTTTGCATCTCCAAGCTTCATCCCTTTAAGATATAAGGTTGATTCTTACCATTTCAAGTAAGAATAAGGCACAACATTTCATAACTATGGAAATTGTCTATGTTCATATGAATCAGTTTATTGCCACGTAACTAGTTTCACTGTTGTTTCCAGGTATCCTAAAGTAAGAAAATATCTCAAACAATTTATATTTAATATTTGCATTCCCTTTATCCAAATTGATTATAGATTTTTGTAGTGCTTATTAGTTGCTGTTATGAATTTGTAAATTACAGTGCATGGAAAAGTTTTGTTTCTATCCGAAAACAATTAAGTAGTATTTGTTTCACTTTCCATTACCAAGTTGCTTGACCTTATAATTTCATCAGGTAAAGATATGGTGAAATGGTGAAGGATTTAATTAAAAGAGTTGCAACAATTCAATTTACATAATATATAAATACAATTTTTGATTTACATTTGAAAATCAAGCTTGGGGATATTGGGCATGCAAAGGCTTGCAATATATTCTGTGAAATTAATGGTAAAGGGCTAGCTTATCTAGATAGTTTTTCACGTACAGTAGTTATGTACATTAAAGGTTTCTGAATCCGTCAGATATGGTCATGTATCACATATCATTTGTGTATAAAATATCAGAATAAATGAATAAAATCATTGTCTATAAAAAGATTAATGAACACTAAAGGACACAAACAAAAATATACTATACATGTTAATAATTTATGTAACAAAAGTGGTATATTCAACAAAAACTCAGATTTCATGTATGCAAAATATATTAACCCTTCATTTAACAGCTTGTGCCAACTCCATTAGCAGCAATACCTTGGAGAAAATGTTCCCCATAGCCATAGATAGATCCCTGGCATCTGGTTTGAGAGCCAACTGAGTGAGGTTTGAGGAATACCTGGCATGTATTGCCTGGCATCAGGTCCTGCCAATGCATCTCGATTGGATTAAGGTCAGGACTTTGACTTGGCGAATTAAAACACAAATCTCCTTTCTCCTGATATATTTGCTTGAATGCTTTGGGTTACTATATTGTTGAACAAACCCTTTTTGGCCCAGCTTTAGCTCCTTGACTGATGGTCGGACATTGTATTCAAGAATCTCCTGGTTTACCTCAGAAATAATTGTTCCCCTAATGATGTGCAATCGCAAGGTCTTGGGGGGAAAAGCAGCCCCAGATCTTGACATTCCCATCATTATGGGAATTAATAGGTACATTTTGGATTTCTCTGTCCAGAGAATAAAGAAACATGCACACCAGTAGCCCCCTCTATGTCATTTTGTAGGGCTCTGGCAGTACTCCTTCTATTCCTCCTCACACAAAGGAGCAGATACTGGTCCTGCTGCTGGGTTGATGCCCTTCTACGGCCGTGTCCAGGTCTCCTTGTGTAAGGCCCTTCTCCTGGTAACTCCTCCATGCTCTTGAGACTGTATTGGGAGACACAGCAAACCTTCTTGCGACGGCACGTATGGAAATGCCATCCTGGAGGAGCTGGACTACCTGTGCAACCTGAATGGGCTGCAGGTACCGCCTCATGTTACCAGTAGTAACGAGGTCACTAGCAAAATGCAAAACTGAAGTCGGAAAGAATAATGAGAGAGCAATTGTCTGTGGCCATCACCTGCAAAGAAATTCTGATTGATAAGTTTTATTGACTTGGTGTAATACTGTGATGATTGTGTGTTTCCTTAACTTTTTCGAGCAGTGCATGTATGGATGTGTGTGTGTGTCTGTATGTGTACAGTATGGTACATATGCATATATTGTACTCAGTTTCAGGGTCTTGGCCATATTGATGTAGAGCAACAATTATTTTTTTCAGATCCTTAGAGAGTTCTTTGCCATGAGGTGCCATGTTGAACTTCCAGTGGCCAGTATGAGGGAGTGTGATAGTGATAACACCAAATTTAACACACCTGCTCCTCATTCACACCTGAGACCTTGTAATACTAATGAGTCACATGACATCGGGAAGGGAAAATGGCTAATTGGGCTGAATTTTGACATTTTCACTTAGGCGTATACTCACTTTTGTTGCCAGTGATTTAGACCTTAATGGCTGTGTGTAGAGTTATTTGGAGGGGACAGCAAATGTACACTGTTATCCAAGCTATACACTCACTACTTTACATTGTAGCAAAGTGTCATTTTTTCAGTGTTGTCACATGAAAAGGATTTGTTTCTGTCTAATTAGATTAACACAATTTAAAATAAAAAATAATGGTTCACAGAATATTGTTCAGTCTGTTCCAGTCTATTCCATTTTGAGCTAGGTAGGTGGTATAAATCTCAAAGGACTTATTGAGAATTATTGAAAATTGACCATAAGTGAACTGCTTAGTCCGCAGATTGGATATCATAGGAAGCTACTACAGTAGAGTCACTGTGTTCCATACAAATTTATCTGGTAGGCTTCCTGTCAATCTTTGATTTACATGTTTTGGTCCAATAGTTTTAGGTAAAAAGGGGAAAAAACAGACCCTCCAGTGTTGTGTTATGTCATCACATGCCGTACAGTGTTTTTTTGTTCTTGATTTAGAATTTCTCTCACAAAACAAGCATTAAGTAATGCAGAAGCTGCCTGAATCCAAATCAGCATTTTACAATATTCACCAGAATTAATGAATTCACACATATGGTCAAGGTCATTTTATTTATATAGCACAATTTACAACAGCCACTAGGCTGACCAAAGTGCTTTACAGAAAATAAATCTAAAAAGTAATAATAAAATACCTATATAACAACACACAGTAACACAAGTATGGAAGTATAAAACGTAGGCTAAAAATTAAAAAATAAAATCAGCCAGAGATGAAGGTTAGTAAGCTAAAGA